>JAOXJP010112281.1:0-14082 GCA_025762735.1 Platanus orientalis
GAAATCTAGTTCAGTAAGTAATATCCATTCAAACTTTTAAAAACCAATTTAAAAGAAGAAGAAGAAAAATAAAAACATGAAGATCTCTACTCCACCATTTAGTATTTATCAAATTATGAAAACACTTCTCGCATAAAATTTGTTTTTCTTCTAAAAAAAAATGGTTTCTTGAAGAATGGAACCTTAAGAAAGAACCTAGTGAGAGGAAACGCATTTTTAGAGGTGAAAGCAGAGCTTTGACTTAGACATGTTTTTATGTTTGTAAAGGATCATGTAAACCTAGAGGAGTTGAGTGGAATTGGTAGGTGAGATGGATATGAAAGATTGGTAGTGTCAGCACCTAATTTTGGCCCAGGATCCAGAGGTTTCTTTTAATGGGCAGCACCAATTTTCTAGAATTGACCTTAGGCATCCTAGGAAACTAAGGTAGTTAGATGACCTCCCATTTTTAGGTCATTCCCATTCTTTCCTAATTTGGCACTCCAAACTCTCGATTTTTCTAAAATCTTTGTTGGACCCACTCTTTTTCATCTTTCTATCCGCTCTCCTAATCTCATAGCTTTCTGAATGGTTGTTCTAAGTTCGGTCACATCTATATTGAAAATTATGATTTTACCCCTCATTAAAGGTGGACCACCAAATCTTATTATACAAGCATGGAATGATCAATTAAGTGGCACGGATGTGTCCAGAATAGTCCAAAACCTAAAAATGGAGTATTTGATCAACAAATTCTATCATATCATGTTTTAACGAATTTTAAACCTTGATTTCGAATCTTTCAAAATTTGATCAAAATACAATCTAAATGATCAATCTAACATCATAAATGCATCCAGAACATCTCGAATCTTTAAAATAAAGTGTTCGATCATCAAAATCCACTGTTTCATTTTTTGTAAATCTCGACCCTCGATTTGGGATCTTTTAAATTTTAAACAAGATTCACATCGAATGGTTAATCGAACACTATAGATGGATCCAGCATGCTTAAAAACTTTAGGGTTCCAATCATGACTTTCAAAGCCCATTCCAAAATCCTCCAGTGCATCTTATCAAATCGTGACCGTCTGATCAATCACTTTGAAGTTTCAAATTCAAAATCGGACCCCACTATGACAATCAGCACCATCAATTTAGCAAAGAGAGTGGGTCTAGTTGAACCTGACAATTTTGGATCAATAAATTCTCAAGTGCGTCCACCAAGTTACGGTATCCCGTAACATATAGGAACGATAAGTCCATTTCCATGATACGTTACACAATTTTGTCTGATTAGGAAGAAAAATCAAATCTGATCAAATTCTAATTCAATTCAAATAAAATCAATTAGGATAAAGATTAAACAATCCAAAATCCAATAAAATAATTTAATAAAATAACAATCTTTCATAAATATCTTATTCCCAAATTCTATATAAATGTCCTTCCCCCCTTTTCTAAGACTCATGGTCAAAACCCTAGAACCTCCTCTCTCTTATACGGGGAAAAATCCCCAAGAAGCTCTCTCTCTCTCTCTCTCTCTCTCTCTCTCTCTCTCTCTCTCTCTCTCCTAGATCTGTCATTATCTCCTTTGTTGTCTATTCATCAATTCTAACATTAGGAAGGACCTGTCAGAACCTGCTGCCCAACTAAAGGAAGAACAATCATTCACAAGTGCAACATCCTAAAGGTATGATCCTCCTTTTTTTTCTTCTTATTCTTTTTCTTCTTTTGTTATACAATTCTTTCATCTTTTTTATATAAGTATTATAATGTTTTAATTCATTTTACATTATCTATGTATTTTCAATTAATTTTTTATTTTCATAAATCTTATATACAATTGCCTCATTTCTACAGATTATTTTTTTAATGCTATTAATTCATTAATTAATGTTAAATACTTATATGTATAGATTTTTTACAATCTTAGTTAATGATTATTAATTATTAATTTTGTTATAATATAGATTTTAAATTTATTTTATTTTATCTTATTTTTTAACTTGATTTATTGGTATTTTATTTCTTGATAAGTATTTTCTTGAAGCCATCACTTTTTTCCATTCTAGGCCATTAATTTTCTTTTTATTATTTTTGTACTTAATTTTCTTTATTCTTTTATTCTTTTTTTATGTTTATTAGCTAGTCGTTTTATTTTTAATCTTGATTCTGTATTTTATTCATTTATTTATACTTAATTTTTGTCTTTATTATTATTATTATTTTTAATAATTTTGTTGAAGTTATTATGTTTCACCATTTTATGCCATTCAGTTTTTAAAATCTTTTTTATTCATTTTTTTATTTCTAATTAATTATTTATTTCATTTATTCTACATTTTATTTTATTTTGAATTGATTTATTTTTATGGTTTCATATTCTACATTTTATATAGCAATTGACTTAGGTGGAAAATATAAGTAATAGAACGAAAAAAGAAAAAGAACAACCACGATTGGTTGAGATTTGATTTGGTACTAACACGCCTTGAATGAATAGGTGGGAATGGCGACAGGGGCGATCACATCAGCGCCAAAAAAGTGACTTACACTTTTTTTTGGAGGGGGGGGCGCTTATCACTTTTTGGTGCTGATGTGTCAACCCTGACTCCATTCTCACCTATTTGTTCAAGGATTATTCGTACCTAATTCTTTGCGTGATTGGTCTATTTCTTTGGGCTCTTATCTTATAGGAATAGATAACTCAACTTTCTCGAGTTCTTTTGTAACAACTTCTCTTCTAACAACAACCAGCTTTCCAACCCACTCCTTGTCCTAAAATGAAAACACATAATCAGATGTGGGATTGAAGAACCAGTTGTGAACAGCCCTCATCATATTGACCAGCACCACATCGAGGAATACTATTTTTTCCTAGGAATTCCATTGTAATCTCACAGTACATGATCCCTTTCCCTTGCCCTGACTATAGACAATCCTTTGGCATTATGTCTCGAAATTGAAAATTTAAGCTCTTATGTAAATGGTCTTTTGGCATTCTTACCATCCATATAGAGAGAGATGAGGGGCGAGAGCTAGAGTGGTGAGAGAGAAAGGGGGAGAAAGTGAAGGTGAGGGGAGAATTAGATTTTGTTAATTTGTTTTTTCTTTTCTTTTATGAAATTAGGGTTTTACTAAGGTTGGTTCTAGACTGTTGCGTATGGGTCTTAATCAATGGTGTATATTTAATAAAATTGATAGGTTGGGCTGGTGATACATATAACCTACTTCGGGTTGGGCCAGGCTTGAGCTTTTTCACTTTTGCCCAAACTCAGCTTGAGCCCGAACTCAGGCGTGCCTGGCCTGACCAAACTGCGGGCTTGACAAGTTGGGCTTCGGGTTAGCCCAGCCCAATTTGCAACCTTATTTTGAAAAGGCTAGGAGCAGGCTATTGGTTTACAAGGTCTTTGTTTTTTTTTTTTCTTATGGTGTTTACTTCTTGTTGCTACATTCTGTCTTGAAATTTCTACACATTGATTTTAATATTTATGGCTTCTAGCAAGGGTGTCTGTTGCAACACCATCTATAGCATTTCCCAATTGTACATTTGTTTGGAAGTGTCTTGAATTTACATGGCATCAATCGAAGGGAACCTGTTATGTGATGGGGTCACTTTGGGTTTTTTAACCTACGTTAAGAAGTAGAGTTTCTTGGGTCTCTATAAAGAGATGTTTTGTGGGTTTTTGCGTTGTGGAAGTGTGGAAGAAGTGTTAAGACTTAGTTTGTGAGAGGAAAGAATGTATTTTGTACGAGAGAGTTTTAGTGGGTTTTCCCTTAGGGTTTCGCCTTTGGATTTGAGAACTTGCCATTTTGCATTTTATAATCTCTTCGTTCTCCGTTTTAGTGTAAGTTCTTAATCATCTTCACCAATGAATGTAGGCAATCTGGCCAAACCACGTTAAATATTATGTTGTGTGATTATTCTTTGAAATTTACTATTTTCTATTTCTTTTTTTTTCTTCTTGTGCATAGCATACTTGAATCTGATATGTGTTTTGTTATGCTGCGTTGTCTTGTCAGAACAAATTGGTATTAGAGATAAGGGTTCTTGGCTTATTTTCCACTAGTTGTTGTTGTTTTGGAGTTGCGGGTTGAAGATTCTTTGTTTTGGGGATTTTACGATGGCAGTTACAAGGTTCAAGGTTGAGAAGTTCGACAAAAAGAAATGTTTGACTCATATCAAGAAAGGTTGGGAACCTTTATGTGTTACTCAGCAACACCATTCAAGGTGGAGTAGTTATGTCTTCTGCACCATATTCTAGTACACTCTCTACATAGTCGTGACTAGGGCTGTCAATTGGGCTTGGCTAGCCCGAAGCCCGACTTGTCTGGCCCGAAGAATGGGCGAGCTGGGCAAGCTGAACTTCGGGTTGGGCAGAGTTCAGGCCCAACCTGTAGGCCCGAAATGATTTTCGGGCTGGGCTCAGTCACATTCTATTTTAGCCCGAAACCCGGCCCGGCTCGGCCCGAACTAACATGCTACCAGTTAAATATAGACCATTGGATTAACATATAATCCAACGGTGTAGATTACAATATCTCTATCTACAAATCCTTAACCCTAATCTCTAACCTAAATGTATGAATCACTTACGTAACCCTAGCACCACCTCCTCCCTCCCTCATCTTCCTTTTCAATCCCACAAGGTATCTCCTCATCTCTTTGAACTCGGGTTTCCTATTCTCATCTCATCTCAATTCACATCAAACCCTAACTCTTGTCTTGGCACTCCATACCAATGGTAATCAACCGTCTTTAGTCAATAGTTGCAAGAACTTATCGATGGAATGCTCATGAACAAGAATTTCAAAGGTATCTCTCCCTCTCTCTTTCTCTCTCTTAGAAATATGGATGATCTCAAACTTCAATCAAGAAAAAGACAGCGTTTTTCATGTTTCTTGTTTTCAGACATAGGGATTGATTTGAATCCACATGACTATTAAAGAAATATGAACAATTTAGATTTGTTTATTGTGGTGCAGGTTAGCTAGGAATGAGGCAATAGAGTATGCCATTAAGGAGTTGAAGTACCATAGATGTTGGTCAGCAATAAGCTTCAGCAGAGAATAGGAGGAAGAAAAGAGGTTTCGGATAAAATAAAGAAGAAATACTTTTTATTTTACCATTGTTGTTGTTGCATAGAGCATGAGTGAGAAAGAGAAATGTAGTTTTAGGAACAAGATTATGGTGATTTGTACGGTGTAAATTTTGTATTTTTCCCCCCATTTTAGTAAGATCTATAGATTTCCTTGTTTAGGTGTTCATCTACCCAAAAGAAGAAATTGATAATCATAGCCCGCATGCTTTTTGTCTGATAAATGGTGGCAACGCAATGGATGATCCCCTTGTACACCCTGGACTTATTGAGCTGCAACTTCGTCTTTATAACATCAATTTGCATATAAGAAACCTTGATAATGACTCCAATCAAACTGGATAGGTTTGGGATCATTTTCTTGCAATGTTACGTCTTTTTCTCATCTTTTATCTAAGGGTTTCTTAGGCTCAAAAGCAAAAAAGAGGAAGATGTAAGCAGACTAGCTGTTAACTTCGGGCTAGCCTAAACCCAACCCAAAGCCTAAAATATTAAATTGGGCCTGGCTCGGGCAACATGCTATGGGCTGAGTTCGGGCTCGAGCTAGGCTCGGGCTCATGTATTATATCTCGGGCTGGGATTGGGTTGACCTTAACCCGACCCAACCCGGCCCGATTGACAGCCCTAATGCTGACGAGCATAAGCAGAACCTATAATATTTCATAACGATAAGGCCTTGTCTGGTTGCCATTTGTAATGATATCATTTTATTTTAAATTTTCATTGCATTAGATGCCATAAGGTGATGGTTCATAATGAACTCATTTAAATTCATATTGATTTGTTAACTAAATTTAGAAATAAAGCCATCGTAGCTTTTTTTTATAAAATGAAATGATTATGTTATCATTCATATTTTGGTTATGAATAGAAATTTCATTGGGTCTCACATGCACCTAGGTTATATGGCAAACCAAAATAAAATGGTTTCATTCCAAGTGACAACCAAACGCAAGGTAAAGGTATGTAACATTAGATATTTTACTTAGATGTGCTTAGGGGTGGGCATGGGCCGGGTTCTGGCCGGGCCATGGTAGGCCTGGCCTAGGCCCACCATATTAGGCAT
The DNA here is from genome assembly GCA_025762735.1 of Platanus orientalis. Lineage (NCBI taxonomy): Eukaryota > Viridiplantae > Streptophyta > Magnoliopsida > Proteales > Platanaceae > Platanus > Platanus orientalis. The sequence continues at coordinate 6,148 of JAOXJP010112281.1, forward strand.
CAGGCTCGGGCCTAGAAACTTTTTTAATATTTAGGTTCAAGCCCAGCCATATGGGTTTCATCGGATGACCCCATGAATTTCACAAAACATGAATGATGAGGTTAAAGTTTGAACTCTAGACTAATTAAATAATATTATAATGCATTACCAATTAAATTATAAGATCTTATTAGTTTTTAAAAGCTTAAAAAACTATGTACTTATATTCTAAGAATTATTTACTATAAAAAATCATTTATCTCACTAAGAGTTGAACACAAGATCTTTTGCACACACACAAAAAAAAAAAAAATACAAATTGAGCTATGAATTATTGATAATTTGAAAAGACTTTAGCCTATTTGGTAGCCACCTGTAATGTAATCATTTCATTTCAAATTTCCAAGGTACTTGTAGCCATAAAGTAATGGTTCAAAATGAACTCATTTATATTTTTACTGATTGCTAACTAAAATTAGAAATGAAGTCATCTTAGGTTTTTTTATAAAATGAAATAATATATGTTATCAAGTATAAATTTGAATGAATTCACAAAAAAAAGGTATAAATCAGAATGAGTTCATTTTGAACCATTATTTTATGGGTATAAATGCCTTAAAATTTTGAAATGAAATGATTACATTACAGGTGGCTTCCAAACAGTCCCTTAATAAGTTGTATATAATACATACAAATATATATTATATATAAACAAGTTCGGGCCTTAGGACGGGCTGAGGTAAGCCCAAGCCCAAGCCCAGCCCTTTAAAAAGTTTGGGCCATGGGCCAGGCTTGGGCTGAGATTTTTTGGGCCAAATGTCAGGCCGGGTCGGGTTAGGGCTGGCCTGGGCCCATGCTCACCCCTAGATGTGCTAATGGAATTCATAGCCCAACCCATAGAGCTTCTGCACCTAGCCCATGCCCTGTCCCATATCGGGCTTGACCATTCTGATTTAGACATTGCATTGCCATCACTGTGGGTCCCACACCATGTTAGAATGTGCTTCATGTGAATAACAGTTGCTAAGTGAGATTACTTTATCTGCAATGACATTTACACGGACCAAATTGGTTTTAGCTTGCCAATGCCCCAGTCCCTAGCATAGGTAGTTGTGTTATCACCTCTTTAGGAGAAAGGTCTTGGGATTGAATCTCTCCATTAGCATTCTCCATTTTTATTTTTATTTACATTTTGCAATATTGGTTACCTTCCCCGCCTATAGTGCAATGCCACATCTTAATGAGGCTGCGTGAGGCCCGAGTGGCCCAAAAAAAATGGTTTTACTTTAGTAATCTCTTCTAAGTGGAATTTATTATTGGATTTGTCCCAAAACTTGTTGCACTTAGACCTTGTGTGTGCGTAATAGGGGAGAAGTGGTTGCAACTCCTTATGGTGTGCTACTTACTTGTGTTTAAGAGGTGGGTATTCAAGTCCATTGAATAAGTTCAAACTCCAAAATTGGTGGACTTGGAAAACCGATTAAACCAACTCATTGATAACCCAAACCTAAGAAAGGACTTTGCTTCCATACGGAAGCGTGAGTTAGATAGATTGGAACTGATCCACTCTTAAACTGCAAAGTTGAAGTTTTAGAGTGAGAATCCCAATCCCATGTGTTGTGTGGACCTTGTTGCTTTTTATCTCTAAAGATCTTTTTGAGTGAATCACACATCTTTTGTAAAGTGGATCAAGTGCTCAAAATAGGTGGGGTTGGAAAATCAGTGTAATGAGTTCAAACTTCCACAAGAAATGAGCTAGGTTTTGTGTATGGTCTATTTAGAGGAGTTTTTATGGGCCAGGGTTTTTATCTGTGGCTGTTTTAGGTGATGGTTCAAAAGAGGCCAAAACTTCACCAACTCTCCCCTACCTAACATGGATAATATTTTACACATGGCAATCATCTCGAGGAAAGCATGACGAGTTTAACAAACACACGACACCCAAAAACCATACGATAGACCAAGGATTAGTAATAAACAAGCAATAAAAATGGGTGACTGATGCACGGGTTTGAAGGATCCAACCACTGCGAGCGCAAAATAGTTGAACTTAGAGAGTAGTGCGATAGCTATAGCAATACTCACCTGCCACGTGTATTGCTTCAACCTCCCATCTGCATCATGTGGCCAGGGAGATCTCGAGGTAACTAACTCGTAACCGTAAAGGGGTCTATCTATAAAGGGAAGGAGGAAGCAACAAAAAAGGTAAGCAAAAAAACAAACTCTAAAAGCTCAGGTTTCCCTTTAAGGAGAGGAAAAAATTGACTTGAGTGTCGGAGGCTTGTAGGCTGGCGCCACACCGATGCTGCCTACTATCTTGGTGCAGGTGGGATCCAACTACAAATTCCAAATTGAGGGCAACCAGAGGATCATCTTGATGAGTTGGGATTTGGCCCCATCAGCTGGCACCGTCTATGGGAAGTCCGAAGTGATTTTCGGCAAGACAAAGGTCGTATGGTTGAAATTCGGTGGGGAATGATAGAGGCCCATCAAAATGCTTCGTCTATGAACAATCAAGACATAAGGGAAGCTGAAGTCGGTAGGATTGCACTCCTAAAGCAACAAATACAAAACCTCAATCAAAGTATAGAACGAATTACGCAACAGAACCAAAAACTAAATCGCAAGCTCATGATGCGGACGGAGCACCAACGTTCCGACAATGATCAGATGCAAAAGGCTGCTCACCCTAAGTTAGAAAGAGAGTAGGGGGATGGATGAGAAATGCAGGGAGATAGTTACGGCCCCAAAGCCTTAGCATCTCAACAAACCAATGGCGTGGGAGGAGGGACTACCACTAAGCAAGAGAAGCGGATGTAGAGGATGCATGACCAACTTGACATTATGATGGAAGCCATCAGGGGCAGGGCCTCTTCCACAGTCGAAGCCCTGATACAAAAAATCGATCACCCCTTCTCCCGGCAGTCATATCCTACCCTCTCCCCAAAAAGTTTGGGATCCCTCAAATGGAATCCTTCGATGGAAGTTGAGACCCGTTCAACCACCTCGAGACCTACAAAACCTTAATGTTTTTGCATGATTGCATGGACGGGCTCATGTGCAAGGCCTTCCCAACCACCCTAAAGGGTTCCGCACGAAAGTGGTTTAGTAACCTTCAACCAGGTAGCATCAGCTCTTTCTCTAAGTTAAGCCAATCATTTGTCAGCCACTTCATAAGAGGAAAATGTTATCTGAGGTTAGTCACCTACTTGCTCAACGTCAAACAATTGAAGGGAGAGTCATTGAGAGATTATGTCCCCGTTTTAACCAAGAGGTGATGTAGGCGGATGACACCAACGAGAAGGTGGTGCTGACGACCTTCATGGGTGGGTTATTTCCCATGAAGTTCTTATTCTCCCTCTCTAAATCCCCACCAAATAGCATGACAGAGTTGATGCTCCGAGCTGAGAAGCACATGAATGTAGAAAATACCATGGAGGTAAGAAGAGACCAAGGAAACGAACCCCGAGATTAGCCAAAGAGAGGAAGAGACGAACAACCAAAAATCGCCTAATGGGAACCCAGGACTAGGGTTGCCATCGACCAAGAGGTAAGGTCGAGGGAGGTGGGGGCTCTAGCTCAACGAACAAGAACCTACACCCCCTCAACTCATTCCTCGAACAAGTCTTCATGTATGTATGGGACAATCCATTGCTAAAATGGCTTGAGAAGTTCAAAACTTTCCTAGAGAAAAGGTCTCAAAGGAAATATTGTCAATTCCACCAGGACCATGACCACAACACAGATGATTGCTTCGACCTGAAGGAACATATAGAAACTCTCATCCAACAAAGCAGATTAAGGTGTTTTATGGTGAGTCGCCCTCAAACCTTATAGAGGATAGAGGAAGAGCCCTTGAGTGGGAAAACTCCTGAAACAAAACCACTACGAGAGATAAAAGTCATTGTAGGGTGGGTCCACTAAAGGTGGGAAGTCAAACTCGAATCACAAAGCTCATGCACCGGAGATGAAAGCATCACAAATAAAAGTTTACTCAATGGGCAGACCCTGAAAACTTCCCCGGATCAGTTAGCAAGACATCACGTTCACAAAAGAAGACTCTTGTGGGGTGCAGCACCCTCATGATGACACCCTAGTAGTCACGTTGGTCATAGCCAACCACCGAACCAGGAGAGTACTCATAGACAACGGTAGTTCTGCAGACATATTGTACCTATCATCCTTTGAAAAAATGGGAATCGAAAGAGATAAACTATGACTGATGATGGCACCTTTGGTAGGGTTCATCGGGGATAAATTATACCCGGTAGGGGTCGTCACACTCTCAGTAATAGCTGGGGTCAGCCCTCGCTAAGTGACCAAGGTGGTTGATTTCTTGGTTGTTGATTGTCCCTCCGCATACAACGCTATCGTTGGTCATCTAACATTAAACAAAATGAAAGCTATCAATTCGACCTACCACTTGTTGATGCAATTTTCGACCAAGGAGTTAAGGAAGTTAGAGGTGACCAGACAACTGCCCGTGAGTGCTACCTAGCATCTTTGAGAGGAAAAGAGTTAAAGGAAACTCTCATCATCAACAACCTAAACGAAAGAGAAGACCCCCAGTTGAAGCAGACCTAACCCGCAAAGGATCTAGAGGAGTTGAGCATTGACCCTAACAAGTCGGATTGAGTCATCCAAGTAGGGTAAAAGCTCTCGAAGGGACTAAAGCTTCGCTTATAAGAACTCCTCACCACACATAGGGATGCCTTCACGTGGACGCACAGATATGATAGGGATTAACCTGAGAGTGATTACACATAGGCTGAGCGTCGACCCTTCAGCAAAACCAGTCAAACAAAAGAAGAGAACCTTTGTTGCTGACAAGAATCAAGCCATTGTAGAAGAAGTGAAAAACTATTAAAGTGTGGGTTTATACGGGAAGTCACCTATCCCAATTGGATTACCAATGTGGTATTGGTCAAGAAGAGCAACAACAAGTGGAGGATGTGTGTAGATTTCACCAACCTCAACAAAGCCTACCCTAAAGACAGCTTCCCACTTCCAAGAATAGACGTGCCAGTTTACTCTACCTTTGGTCATGCCCTACTCAATTTCATGGATGCATTCTCCAACTACAAATAAATACAGATGGAGAGGAGATATCAGGAGAAGATGTCATTCATAACCGATCAAGGTACCTACTGCTGTAAGGTCATATCATTTAGGCTAAAGAATGCAGGGACCACTTATCAAAGATTGGTGAACAAAGTGTTTGAGGGGTAAATTGAGAGAAATATGGAAGTTTATGTGAACAATATGTTAGTGATAAGTATAGAAATCGAGAAGCACATAGATGACCTAGAACAAATTCTTTGCACACTTAAAAGGTTCTAAATGAAGCTTAACCTTACTAAGTGTACCTTCAGGGTGTTTGTGGGAATGTTCCTCAGCTTCATGGTATCTCACAGGGGAATCGAGGCTAATCTTGAGAAAGTTCAAGCCATATTAGACATAAAGCTACCACGGACTACTAAAGAAGTACAATGGCTAGCAGAAAGGGTGGCGGTTCTCAGCCGTTCATCTCAAGGTCCACAGGCAAATGCTTCCCCTTTTTCTGCCTTTTGACAAAAGGATTTAAATGAAAAAAAATGTCGGCCAATCATTTCGGAACCTTAAGGAACACCTAGCGTTTCTACCAAGTCTCGATCAGATAACACAAGGAGAGGATTTGTACTTATATGTGGAGGTATCCAAGGTAGCAGTGAATTCAAACCTTATCTAAGACGAGCACAATCATATGCCAGTATACTACGTCAACAGAGCCCTTCATGGCATAGAATTAAGGTATCCACATTTAGAGAAGTTGGCTTACACGCTCATAACCACGGCAAGAAATCTCAAACCCTATTTCCAGGCTAACCTCGTAGTGGTGTTAACCGACCAACCTCTAAGAGCCGTGTTACAGAAACCAGAAGTCATGGGGAGAATGATCAAGTGGGCTGTAGAGTTGGGTGAGTTTAACATTAGTTACCGACCAAGGACTGCTATAAAAGGGAAGTACTTGCAGACTTCCTGGCAGATTTAACACCCGCAGAATTAGATAAGGGAGATTCTCTAGAATTGAAATGGACCCTACACGTGGATGGGTCTGCCATCACCTTAGCTAGTGGGGCGGGGCTATTACTGACTACCATTGATAGATTTGAAATCAAATATGCGTTTTGACTCAGATTTAAGGTGACAAACAACGAAGCGAAATATGAGGCACTGATCGCTAGTCTAAACATTGCAAAAGAAGCAGGGGCCAATCACATTGTTGTCTATACTGACTCTAAACTAGTTAGAGGGAAGGTGATGGGTGAGTATGAGGCTAAAGAAGACCGGATGCAAAAGTACCTAACCCAGGTGAAGGAACTCATGTCCCAATTTGAAAATTTTAAGATCCAACACATCCTCAGAAGTCAGAATGAGCATGTCGATCAATTAGCCTGACTGGCATCCGACGACAAATATGTGACGGGTCGCCAATTACCAGTAAGCAGCCTCGTCAAACCCAGTATGATGAATGAGATGAGCATTAGTGTTTACACGAACGAGTCTAAAGACGATTGGAAGGCTTCAATCGTGTGATTCCTTAAAGCAGGAGATCTCCTGCCAGACAGAGGAGAGGCTAGGAAAGTCAAACTTAGAGCCAGCCAGTATACATTGATAGACAATGCCCTCTACAAGCAGAGCTTCATCATACCGTACTTAAGATGTTTGTTGCTAGCCAAACCCGACTACGACATAAGAGAAATCCATGAAGGGATATACAGAAACCATTTGGGTAGTCAGTTGCTAGTCCACAAACTTGTCCAAGTAGGGTATTACTAGCCGACTATGCAAGCTGACTAGGCAAACCTTGTCCAGAGGTGCGACAACTACCCAAGGTTCGCCAACATCCCCCGACAGCCAATAGAAAAGCCCATGGCCGTCATAGGATCATGGCCCTTTACTCAATGGGGGATGGACATTGTGGGTTCCCTCCCTTTGGCAAAGAGATAAAGGAAGTTCCCCGTAATGGTCGTCACTTATTTTACCAAGTGGGTAGAGGTTGAGGCGTTAGCAACGATCACCAAGAGCAATATACATGACTTCGTCTGGAAATCCATAATATGCCGGTTTGGTATACCTTGGGTGATAGTTATAGACAATGGAAAATAGTTTGACAATCGACACTTCTGAGAGTTCTGCTCTCAACTAGGCATTAAGAATCACTTTTCTTCGGTAGCACACCCCCAGGAAAATGGTCAGGTGGAAGTAACCAACAGAACCATATTGAAGATAATCAAGACTAGGCTAGAGGCATTGAAAGGACAATGAGTCAAAGAGCTACCGGGGGTCCTGTGGGCTTATAGAACCACTCCTAGAAGCCTGACAGGGGAGATGCCTTTTGCTTTATCCTTCTATAACAAAGCGATCATACCCGTTGAGATTGGCATGGCAAGTTTGAGAACTCAAAGGCCACAGACTGAGCAAGTAGAAAGGGAGCTAAGACTGAGCCTAGACCTATTAGAGGAGAAAAGAGATGAAGCCTTAATCCGGATGACATCACACCAACAGAGAATGATAAAGTATCATAATGCTAAGGTCCGTCAGAGGGGCTTCGATAATGGAGATCTAGTTCTTTAGAAGGTAAGTGCAACGACACAAATCCCAAGTGATGGAAAGTTGGGACCCAACTGAGAGGGGCCTTACCGAGTGACCAAATCCACTCGAAAGGGCACCTATTACCTAGAAACCATAGAAGGAAAGTTCTTGCCTCGACCATGGAACATTGAATACATGAAAAGGTATTACCAATAGGCATGCAATTCTGATTATGAAATAATAAATTTGTCTACTATCGTGCGTAAGTGTTCTACAACTAAGATCCCAAGTAGTGTTGGAAAAATGGACTAAGTCTATTAAAATGACCCTCAAGTCTACAAAAGCATTCTACAACTAAGATCCCGAGTGATGTCGAAAAAA
>JAOXJP010112292.1:0-28049 GCA_025762735.1 Platanus orientalis
TGGAGTGGTTTTCGGTTTGGTCTGAGGATATGTAATGTAGTTTTCTTCGGTTTTTTTTGTTTGTTGGTTTTCTTTTATTTTCTTTCTCTTATGTCTCTTTTCACCTGCTTGGTGGTGTTTTCCTTTTTTGTTTCGTCTTTAATAAATTAGTATTTTACCTCTCAAAAAAAAAATAAAAAAAAATCATTCATTCTTTTCTCAAAACTGGAGCTATAAGAACTATTTATATGTTCCAATAGGTGGGGCATCTATTCGTATTGGTCAAAATTACAATTCTATCCCTGGACAACAAATGATGCAGGACAACCTAGGGGTGCCGTTTACCTGTAGGTTATGGGCCAAAGAAATATTAACAAGGAGGATTGGAATAGCCTAGGGCGTTCAAACTGGGATAAAACAAATCTGGAAATTCTGGACAATACAAAACAAAACACTAGAACTTCCCATATACTTGTCAGAATATGCTGAATTTTACATATTACTAAACCCTTGAATGAAGGAGCAACCCATAAAATCTCAGAGGAAACTGAGGAAGCTAGCTATGTCAATTCAGAAAATTCAGGTGCTGTCTTAGTGAATCCTGCAACCCAGAATTCTATGTAAAGCTATTCCAGAAAATAGGATGATAATAAATAACCAGCAATTTCGAGAAAAAAACTAATGGAAACAGCTAGCGAATACAAGAGATGATCTCAACAAGGTTTAAGATGTTAGAACCTCCAATAAGAAGAGTAACTCAGATTGATGCTCTGGAAATAAGGGAAGTAAGAATCTGATATGGACTGTCTGAAACAGACTACAGAACTCAGAAGTAAAGATATGTATATTACTTATCTGTGAAATCAGCAAAGCATGATGATTAGAAGGGGAAATCATCAAGAAATCTGCAAGAAAGAGCCCAGAAGCTCATAGGACCTCAATCTAATCAATCCGAGGCTTAAAGTTGAAGGAATATCAGAATTTCAAGTGCTGGCTGATGTGTTTAATATAAAAATATAGATTCAGGCCTGTATGGGGCAGCCGCAGGGTTAGGTTCCCCACCCCCCCAAAACCCCAAAAAAAAAAAAAAAAAAAAAAAAAAAAAAAATGGCTGCAACAAAAAGTCTACTTGGACTATCCAAATCCCGAAGAAACAAACCTAGAAATTTTGCTCTGCTATTACTTTGAAAATCAGAAAATTTTTCTAATAAATAGAGCCACACAAGTACTTTTTTAAACCGAGAAAATTCTGGAATTATCCAAAAAAAAAAAAACGAAGAAAATTCTGGAATAAAGAAAACAGCAAAGAATATGAACTTAGGTGCAGAAAATTCCGGGAAAGGATAAAAAACAGCAAGGGTTTAGCACGATGGGGTTTGATTTATTAGGGTTTCAAGTTAGGGTTAAAGTAAAACCAAAGTTCAGCGTTAAGAATCACCAAATAGACAATAGAACATAGAAGAAAATAAGAAATAGGATCAATAGCACTTGGTGTCTGAGGCTTCTCACCAAGAAAATCACCCAAACCTAGGAGTCTCACATAGGGTTTTCCAGTACGTGGAAAGGGGGGAAGGAGGCAGCAGTCATGTGCTCCAAACTTTGTATTTTATTCATTCAACAACAATAATAAAATCAGGTCTCTTCACTTTATAAAGTGATGCCCTACCTAAGAGATACTTAGAGTTCTCTAAAACGACCAAAAACAAAAACATAAATGACTCTAATAGCAACAATATAAAAAAAGACTCTAATAGCAATATAAAAGACTTTATGTGATGTCCAAGTGTTATCCTCCATGGCTGCACACATGTGGGCCCCCACCTAGGCTACATGTATGGGTCCACATAGGATGCGGCTTTGATGTCCACATCAGAAAAGTGTGGAAAAAACCTTTGTCTCTACTAAGTTGGACTAAAACCTATGGAACTTTAAAAATACTAAAAGAACACCCAAAAATCAAAACCTAATGGTTGGATCCCTCATCTAACATATTAAAATGATAATAATACCCTTAACTGCACAAAAAACCGTCTAAACAATAAAAAAAGACAAAAAAATGACTCTTAGTGATATTGTTTCGCATCAAGGTTGATATTTATTTGGAAACCTTCTATTCATCGGCAATAAAAAACTTCATCAGATCATTTTTGGATATCAAGCAGGGGTGGGGCAACATTCTTATAGATTTCCACAGATTGTAGGCCCTTGTGGCTGTTGGGCTCTCTTTTGTGTTCTATTTGGCGATACTTATTCCTATTTTAATGAAAAATATCTCTTATCAAAGATACCCAGCTGGACTCCTTTTAATAATAACCAAAACACTTTGCGGTTGAGATGTATTCAATTGCCCATTTAAAAATTTATAGCGAAGCCCATCTTGGTTAAAATTTTGCTAATAAAATTTTGCATATAAAATTATATGCTTTATCTAAATCAATCTTCAATAGAGATGCAGGGGTGTATTCTTCCTTTTAAAACCATGGATGACTTCACGACCCTTCAAAATAAATAGCAATAGTCTGGCTCTTGATAAAAGCTGATTGGTAAAATATATTTAAGCATAACCGTGTTATCGTGCATGATTTTATATATAAAATTGTATTGACAGATTAGATACAAATCTTCGAGTGCATGGTGTCCTCAAATCTTTCAGGATTTTGTATAGATTATATATTTATATGACATATTTTAGTCACCATCTATTTTGCTATTATTATGTTGTCTTGATGTTACATTTGAATAGCTATTGCTTAGATAGACCCCCAATTTAAGACGAGCCTTAAGGGGAAAAATGGATTGATAAATCTTTATAAGGATTTAGCTGCCTTGGTTGACCATTAACAGTTGCACTTTCGTCATTGGTTGACAACATATTTTGTCCTACTCGTGGTTCAGTTTGATAAGATCTTTATTGAATTATGAAGATTTGCTTATCTGTTGGTGATTTAGTCCTTTGTTAATGGTTTTTTCGAAACTTAGTTCAGATTTGAGGGCTGTTGCAAAGTGCTGGTTGTGTTTGAGAAGTCCTTTTTGGTTGGGTTCTAGTACATATAAAGATGTAAAATGGGGACATGTGCCCCTCCTATATGTTTTTCTTTGATAAGAGAAATTTCATTAAGAGAAAATGGATGAGAAATCCCCAAAGACAAGAGAAGACAAAACAACAAAACAAAGCAAAGAGAAATACTAGTTACATATAAAAAGATTAGGCCATTCCCTTTTCGAACTTGCAACTGAGTAGTCTGTTCACTCCCTTGGTGATGGTCTTTCTTCTTATTTTGTGCTTGTTTGTTTGTTTCTTTGCTCTTTCTTTTCAATAAAGCTTTCATGTTATCTCTCTCTCTCTCTCACACACACACAAAAAAAAAAAAAACCCTAAGTAGTCACCCTTAACATACAATTTAGACCCCAAAGGCACACCAAATCCTTGGCCTTCAGATACACATTCAGAGCCGGCTCTGTGTGCCCTTTATAAACCCTTTGATTTCTCTAAAGCCAAATCCCCTAGCAAATAGCCGAACCAATGAGCTTCCAAAGAATCTGCCATTTTTTTTCAGAATCTTTCACAAATTCCAAGAAGAGAACAAGGTAATCTCATTAGGGAATACCCAAGCAATACCAATCTCATTTAGAAACATGCTCCACACTTCAGAAGCATAGGGGCAATGCAAAAAGATGTGATTAATACTTTCTACCTTCTGAAGGCAAAGAAGGTAGACATTGGGAAGGTTCATCCCTCAATGTTAGAGGAAATCAGTCGTGGGGAGGTGACCTCTAGCTGTAGTCCATAGAAAAATCACCACTTGTAGATGGAATTTTGAACTTCCATAATATACTCCAAGTAGGATCCAATCTATCCCCGACCCATCTAGCCTACCTCCATGATTTGGCAGAGAACATACCATTCTTAGAAAGAGACTAGAGTAAACGATCTTCCATTTTAGGTCTTAAGCGAATAGGGTCAATAAATCCAAGAAGATTAATCATCTTCTCAATTTCCCAGTCATTTAATCTTCTACAAAGATCCACATTCCAAGCCCCAGCATTCCCTGGGACCTAGTAATCTCACTCTGGCTTCCTTATCTTTTGCTAGGCGGAACATATGAGGGAATTCAAGCATGAGAGGTCTGGGCATGCAACAATGGTCTCTCCAAAAGGAAGTTTTAGATCTCAATCCCACATCGGTCCCCCTCTTATATGTTGTACTAGAATATTTTTGTTGAATCTCCTAGAGATGATTTTGATTGGACAGCGATGGTACAAAATTTAGTGAAGCCAACATTTGTGCTGGGGAGGCATTTAGGTTGTGATGTAGGGACTAAACCAGCTTGTCTTCATTTTCTAGTGGGCTAATTCAGTCTAGTAGGCCAAGGAAAGACCCACTATTTCACTAGTTTTAGTAGTTAGGGTGATGCAGCATGCATATGGACTAGTGGGTGTGTGCATAAAGGACAAAAGTAATGACAACGCATAAACAAGATTCCTACTTACACATCCACATATGAATTCAAATTAAGATTTAGTTAAGTCCAATAAGCATGATAAGAATTAAAGACTTGTAAAGTAATAAACAAAAGAGGGGCTAAATTATATGCATAAACCCAATTAAATTAGATGATTAGCCTCATGTCTAGTTGCTGTCCAGAAAAAATCAAAATAGTATAAAGTGAATCAAACTAGGTAATAACAGGCCAAACGATCATGATTTGGTCAATGCTAGATAAGAGGACTAATGGTAGTTTATTACACAAGGCCTAAGACTGATGCACAGTAGCATTGGACCAGGTTTTCCAGAAAAATTAAAGGTTTAACACTAATTTAGCAGTCCTTAGGCAATACCATTTAGCCACCAGTACTAACTAATAATGGAATTCAAAAAAGGACGTAGTAGAGTGAATGAAATACCTCAAAACAACAGTAGCAAACCTGTGCACACCCTCTAATAGATGTTAGAGGCTTATACCACGGCCACAGCAGCCCCCTTCATTGAGTTTGATGAATTTGAAACTGATATGCCCAGTTTTTAACCTTGCTGCCAGCCTATAACTTCCCCAAAAGATTCCAGATGAATCCCAAATATTTTGGGACTGGTTCCAAAGCCTGTAGTGTCGCCCTAGAGGTGAGAAGACCCCCTCCAAAAGCCTGCGATCAGATCCCTAGTAAATAGGGAGATATGATTGAACTTGTACCAAGCCCAATTAACCCCTGTTTGATGCCTCCTGAGAATAAACTTCAGATAAGATTGTATTTGAATGAAACTTTGGATAGCTTGTGGCTGTAGCTTGGACCGTCTAGGGGTGTAAGATCTCCTGTTAAGGTCTTCCAATCAAACTCCTAAAGAATAGGAGATAATGGTCAATCTCTTACAATGACCTGCTGGATTGGGTTTGATGCTTGCAGCAAACAAATAGGGCTGTATTTTAATTAAGTTGGACTTCAAGGGATGGGCCCCACTGCTCCTAGCATCGCCCAAGGGTGGTGAACTCCTTTGCAATAGCCCACAAACAAACTCCCTTAATTCTAGGAGTAGAAGGCAATCTTGTGCAGACTCCATTTTGATGAAGTTGACGGCTCGACTGAGGGGATTTGTTGGGAGCTCTTCAAAAACTCTGGCAGCAGCTATACAACCAGTCTAAGATGGATTGTACAATCACTGGTACTAAATTTAGCTTCAATACCTTCGAAACTTCAAACTTTGGAGAATGGTGATCACTTTCTTATCAGATGGCAAATCTCAGCAAACCAAAATTCAGTAGACATGAGCAAATAAAAAGAAGACGAATAGATAGAAAACCTTTAATTCAAGGGGAGGGGGTAACCTCCACTACCATCGTTAAACTAGGTTTTTCCTAGACCCATTACAGGGTTTTATTGCACTTTACTTGTAACCAAAGAGGAAGGAGAAGAAGCACATAGGAAGCCAATACATGAGAATTCCAAATTTCAACTTTATTCATCATGCCAAGAAAAACTGGTCGTGTGGGGGTTTATAGCCTCCCACCCGACTAGGGTTATTACATCATACTTTCCTATTCTCAAAAACACCCCTCCCTAAATATTGTTTTCTCAACCCCCCCCACTACATATAATGTCCAAACTAGCCAAAATAACAAAGAAAATACATAATTAACCTCACTAAAAGTTTCATCAAATAAAAAGGACACAAAACTACAGTAAGATATCTTACTGAAACCATAAAAGGGGTGTAACCCTCCTGCGCCGCCGCTAATAGACCTGAAACTCCTGTCTGGATCTGATGTCCTCATCGTAGGGCTTTTGATTGTTATGTATTTACCTTCTATTTAGTTGAATTTTATTTAGTTTTTAAAGTTGGTTTTGAAGTTTTACTTTTTGTGGTATGGTTGTTGGTTTTTTTTTTATTTGGATAGGTGAAGACGGGTTTTAAACCTAGGTCTATGGTACTAACACTTACCAACTTGGTGTGGTATAGTTTTTTATGAAAATAAAATTCTGATTCCCATAACTATTTATTTAAGCCTTGTTTTTAGGGATCACAACTTTTCTGTTTGACTTGATTTTGGTGTCATTTGAGAGATTATTCAATTATCTTCTAACAAGTACAAGATCTTGCCAATCTGGTGTGGTTTTGGGAAATCAAGGTGAAAATATTGTCAGGATACAAGTTTGTAACAAAAAATATCTATTTTAGAGTTTTATTGATTTGGGTTTGGTCAGTTGTGTATTTATTTATTTCTAATTTTTTCGGGACTAGGTACTCTTTTAGGTTAGGATTGTTGCTTGGAGTCAGAATTGATTGAATTAATTAGTAGTTCTAGAGTTTAGTCTATTCATATGGAGAAGATCCAGTGGTGTAAAAATAAGCAAAATTTGATATTGAATATATATATTGATTTGGCATATGGATATGTTGTTGGTTTAAGGTTTTGATTCTTTTTAGGCTTTTAGGTGCTGATTTCTATAGTTCCAATTAGTATTGATTCCAGTGGGTTATCTTTGCCTCTAGGTGCTGATTCCAGTGGTTTATCCTTTATCTCTTCTCTTCTATTTTTTCATTTATTTTTATTTATTATTGCTAAATTTATTTATCTTGATTTTTCTATTACTTGATTTAAAATTCATTTTAAATCCCTGTAGTTAAGTAGCAACAACCTATCAGATTACAAAGGTCTAAAACCTAAGCAAATGCCAAATGAGTTCATGAATGATTTGGGTTGGACAATAGTAACAGCGGGGTGACAATTGGGAAATGTCCTAAACAAAGTTAATGATTCTTGTGCTTTTCTGGAGTGAGTCACCCTTTTGCGTACAGTATGAAAAACAGTGGAGGGGTATATAACATTTGAGAGTTTTAACAATACATTTGAGGTGACAATAAAGATTTTACTTTGATTGTCGTCAGTGATAAACAGAGTGAAAGTGGTAACTGGTAAGTGTGTGTGTGTGAGAGAGAGAGAATGTGTGCATGTTCTACTCTTGGTTGGTTACTAATTTATGTTGCAAGTTTGACTTTTCAAACTTGCTAAATTATGTTCAATTGGTAAGAAGGGGGGCAAACTAGTGGTCTATATAACAGCGTATTCGTTTATTTTGAGTGATGAAATATTACAGAATATTTGGTAAATAGCTCTCGTAGGTGTGAATGCCTCTTACCCAAGTCGTGATTGCGTGGCTTCTTCTTCTTCTTCTGTCTTCTATTCATGAATTTCTGTTCATGTAGTACTTTTCAAGAGTTTTTTTCACAGTAAGTGCTTCTTCATCTCTTCTTGATCTTCTTGTATTCGCTTCATTATTTTCGTCCTTCTTGTACTCTAAATTTCTGTTACTTCGGTTATTACTTCATTACAGCAGCCCATATTCAGCAATCTTTAACCACATAGTTGAGCAACCTCACCACAAACCTAGTCTAACCCTAGTCCAAATTAAACCCTTCACCCCACAGTTTGCAGGTTTTCCCTGCCAAATTAGAACTCGTCTGTTCTTTAACCCATTAAATTTGCAGAGCTGAAACCTACCTGCCGCTCTCTTTATTTTACAATCCCTCTCAATCTTTGGATCAAACTCTTTTCAAAACCCTATTTATTCTCCTTGAAACCTAAGCAGCTGATACAGAGTTCTGAACTTCTGTAAATCTGAAACTAATATCAGTCCTTCCTTCAACCTGAACTTTATTATCTTGATTCTAAACATAAGAATATCTTTTTTATTTAGCCTATTAAAATCTAATTGACTGCTGTGTGAGTAGAGGCTTAAACCCCTAATTGTCTAGTGCTGAATATAGTTGATCCTGCATCATTTTCTATACTAGTTTTAATGGCCATGTTAGGCACTGATTGCCTATATTTTTATCTGTGTAGTCATCCTGGAGACTTTTTGAACTGGTCAATAAAGAAGACGACCCCAAATTAGTTCACATCTTTGATATCTTAACTGATGCATTCATCATTTTTCTTGGTTTTCAGGTATTACATGCTTGTTATACGAAAGTTTCTCCTTCTGCTGAAGTGGAGGATCCTCAACTCGTCGCGTGGTCGGAGTCAGTTGCTGAGATTCTCGATTTAGATCCTAAAGAGTGAGCATGTTACTTCCTGGAAGTTCAAGTGTTGATACCTATCTGGAAATCTACATAAATTAATTTTAAATTACTTAAATCTTCTTTTTAATGGTCAATGTAATTTTAATATTTTTCTAAGAGAGAAAAAGCTTATAATCAATAATTTTACGTAGAAACCTGCAACTATCCCCTTTTTTTTGTTGAGAAAAAAGTATTTCAGTTATAAATGAATAAATGGCATTATGGCCTGTTGCTAGAAGTTTTTGATTTAACCATAGACGGTAGGTTTTCTAATTAAAACACTGTTGAAATTTTGTAGCCTATTTTATTCTGACACTTTAAGCATCGTGCTTGCAATCCTCATTCAACCAGAGAAAATGAGATTTGAAATTTAAACACTGCTGAATTTAGGTGGCCTAATTTTATTCTATTGTTCTTGAAGTCTATAAGCATCAGGCTTGCAATCCCTAACTTCAGTAACCCTGTGGATTCTAAGAGTTAATGGCAATTAGCAGCCCTCCTAGATTGATTCTCAAGTGTTAGTTTTTCCATGGAGTTTCTCAAACAACTTTTGGTTCTTTGTTTTTTAATAGGTAAGTAGGTGAAGCCGGGTTTTGAACCCAGGTCTGTGGTACAACACCCACAGACTTTACCAACTCTTGGTTCTTTGTCATACATGGTATCATTAACAATGGGATTAACGGTGAATTATGTTGGAGTTTCAGATTTGAAAGGCCAGATTTTCCACTTATGTTCTCAGGGGCATCTCCTTTGGTGGGAGGGTAAGTGTTTGTTATTTGATTTTTTATCTTCACCATCGGACCTTCCCCATGTTTTACCTTCGAACACTTCAGGGTGGGTAGCCATTAACTTTTCCAGTAATACTTCAGCCATCCTTCATGACAAGGTCATTTCAACAGGTTGCCCTATGCTCAGTGCTATGGAGGACATCAATTTGGCATGTGGGCTGGTCAGTTGGGTGATGGCCGTGCAATAACTCTTGGGGAGCTTCTGAATTCCCGAGGTGAAAGGTGGGAACTGCAGCTTAAAGGTGCTGGTAGGACTCCATACAGCCGGTTTGCGGATGGCCTTGCAGTTCTGCGTAGTAGCATCCGGGAATTCCTCTGCAGCGAAGCAATGCACAGCTTGGGAATCCCAACAACCCGTGCACTTTGTCTTGTCACAACAGGAAAATATGTGACCCGGGACATGTTCTATGAGTATGTCCATCAAAGTCTGAGGCTATCTGCTGATGGTCACTCTTTTTATTTCATGTATAACTAGCTAGCTTCAGTTCTCTACATCAAGGTTTAAAATAATTGGTATCACATGCCATATTGCACCCTTGGGATATGGATATGTATTGACATATCGCAGGGAAATGCTGAAAATAAGGAAATTGTGGAAACACTAACCAAACGTTGGATTTTTTTTAAGAAACTTCAGGATATGATAGAATAAATACTGATGCACACTTAGGAAACATTACATAAGGAAAACAACTAGCTATGATGGTTGGAAGAATCACCACCCTCGTGACATCGCCTATAAAAACTATTGAAACATTATGTAAACCTTGGAAATTTTTAATGAAACTTTAGGAAATGCTATAATAAGCATCATTAGAAACTTAGAAACCATTATACTTTTTATTTGAATGGTAAGGAAATAATTTATGGAAAAAAGCAAAATATAAAGAGTACAAGAGGTGCGAATCATCGCTGAGTTGATATCAAAATAGAAATAAACACCATAGTAACAAAATTATAGTTCTCCTTCCATATAGAAGCCCACTCCCCATCATCAAAGGATGCCCAAACTGAAACCCACTCTATGAGGGACTTGTAGATAGAGTTTAATATTTCAAAACTTCTCCTAAAAAATTCTACTATTTCTTTCCTTCCACAATCCCAAACAAATCAACCCTGATAATGCATGCCAGATGGACATAGAAAGATTCCCAAGATCAGAAACCCTCCAACTCATCATGAACTCACTAAAGAGCCTAAGAAAAACCCAAGGAATTTGGATTTGAGAAAGGAAAAGTCCCATACCATTTTAGCTATAGAACAATGAATAAATAAATGACAAACTGATTCTGCCTCTTCTGTGCATAGTATGCATTTGTTAGCCAAATTCCATCATCTACTCTGGAGATTTTTTAAAGTGAAGGTTTTATCCACGAAACTATTCCATATCAAGAATGATATTTTTGAAGGAATATCCATATTCCAAATACTTCTATGGGGGATCATTAATGTTGGACAATTAGATGATTCTAGATAATATGATTTTGAAGAAAATTATCCCTTTTGATTCAACTTCCAAACCCATCCATTTTGACTTTCCAACCTATGTCTGAGATTCCCTAATACCTCTAATATTCTATTCATCTCGCCAACCTCCCAATCGTTTGGATCTCTCCTCAACTTAGGGTTCTAACATCTATTAAAATCAAAACAATTTGCAACCGATGCTTTGGTTCCAAAGTGAAACGATAGATTCTTGAGAAGGTATCCTTCAAAGGTGCCTCCCCCACCCATAAGTCCTTCCAGAAACTGATATTCTCTCCTGATTCTATTTTAAACCTAATATTCTTCCAAAAATCCTCATTTTCAACCAAGATAGATTTCCACATCCCACACCCTTGTCTATTTCTAACTGTTCTGGATTCCTAGAGAAATTCTTCCCCAAATCTTGCCACCACAACTCTGCGCCATATACTCTCTCTTTTCAATCCAAACCTCCACAACCACTTAGCCAAAAGAACCTTATTATTCATCCGAATCTTCCTAATACCTAGA
The DNA here is from genome assembly GCA_025762735.1 of Platanus orientalis. Taxonomy (NCBI): domain Eukaryota; kingdom Viridiplantae; phylum Streptophyta; class Magnoliopsida; order Proteales; family Platanaceae; genus Platanus; species Platanus orientalis. Next base: position 11,317 of record JAOXJP010112292.1, read on the forward strand.
CCCCTATGAATCAAAGGCTTACAAAAGTGTTCCAATCTACTAAATGATACCTATGATGTTCCAGATCATCATCCCAAATGAATTTTTTGAACATTGATTCCATCCTATCTGCTACCGATACCAAAACCTTAAATAACGATAGAAAGTAATTGGGTATTGTAGCAAGGGTAGCTTTCACCAAAGTTAATCTACCCCCTTTTGATAAGAGTGAAACTTTCTAAGGTCCTAATCTTAATGATATTCTTTCTATCACCGGGTCCCATATCAACTTTGATTTATAACTTGCACCCAGGTGGAGACCTAGATAGGATGGAAATCAATACCCTCATAACGAACTGTTGCTCACATTTGAAACTTTTAAGTGCTATAGCTTGATAAATAACACTACACATTGCACATAAAAACTACAAATCCAGTGATGATGCAAATCTGTAACCCAAACAATAATGTCATACATTGATGATATCATCTGGCTAATGGCCACATAAAGTAAACAAAAGTACAAGAGTGAAACTAGAGAGGTGCAATACAATAAGATATAGTAGCAGTCCCAACCCAACTTTCAAGTCCTAAGCTTTAACTCCCAAGCCCTAATCCCATACCCCACATCAATACCACATAGAGTTTCAGGGTGGCTGAAAATCATCATGGCCACCCCACTCACTAATTTTTTTTTGCTATATCTTATTGAAAATGTGCTAAATTAAAAAAAGAAGAAGATCATAGTAGAACATAGAGAAACATACATAATATGTTTCAATACGCACTACCATGTTTCCTGTAATTTTTTGAATTTTTTTCTTTTTTCATGTAATTTTTAAATAATTTTATTTAAAATATAAGAAAATTTAAAAAAGTACAAAAAACATATTAGAATTAAGAGAAACATACAAAATATGTTTCAATGTCTTCTAATATGCTTCTTGTATTTTTTCAAAATTTTGGAATTTTCAGTATTTTTTATTTAATAATTATATAAATAAAAATAATAATTTTATTTTGGAAATTTACCAAGTTGACATATTATGTAAATAATGGGCTTTTGTATCTCATATAAAAAACTTAGACCAAACAATGCCCATTTGGTGCAAAAAAAAATATTTTTTATTTTTTCAAAAATATTTTTCAACTCTATGGAAGTGTAGATCCCATATATACATAACATATAAAAAATGTACGATGATTGGAGTTAAAATAAGGAACTTCTCAAAAATGTTGACGAAGTTTGGGGTTTCGTCTTCGATCCTTTGATCCTGCCCTAATACCTGTTTTTGGTTTGGAAGGACTGAAGTGGAGTCCTAGATTTATCTAGTAGAAGATTGTTCTACAAAAAAGTTGAAGAAAAACAAGGATTTGGGAAAGTTTTAAGAACTTACGATAGGGGGGTTGGCATGTTGATACTTGATACAGTATCGGGTATCGACCCTAAAACGTGCCCTTTTATGTGTAAAAACTACACCGTATCATGGGATACGTTTGGCATGTGCTGTGATACCTTAAATTTTTAAAACTAAAGGTGTGTTTCGAACCTCATCCCTGCAATACCGATACGATATGTGTGGTATGGTATGTATGGCACGATATTGTAAACCATGCTCTACATCCACTTTAAATTTTTATTACAATATCTATGAATGATATAAACTTCCCCTAATTTATTGGGAGGGCCTAAGTATTTAGATAATTGGCATACCAATGAAGGAGTCATTGCGTGCTTGCTTCTGTAGTGGAAGTGTAATGGAATTTTATCCAATATCCACTCAGTTAAATCATTTTTTTATTGGTTCTCAACCTTGAGATACATTTATTTTTCCCCATGCAGTGGTAATCCAAAGGAAGAACCTGGTGCAATTGTTTGCAGAGTAGCTCAATCCTTTCTGCGCTTTGGTTCATTCCAGATTCATGCCTCTAGAGGTGAAGAAGACCTTGATATTGTTCGTAATTTGGCGGACTACACCATTCGGTATCACTTTCCTCATATTGAGAAGATGAGTAAGAGTGAGAGCTTATCTTTCAAGACTGGTGAGGAGGGCTCTTCGGTTGTGGATTTGACATCCAACAAGTATGCAGGTGTTTTCATATTTTCTTAAGTTACTTCACTTTATGGGAACTCTTATAGTTAAAAATAGAAAAAAGGAAAAAGAGAACTTCAGAAGAAATTTATATAGATGTTTTTTGTTCAAAAAATTTAGAAGGTGTATTGGGTTAATATGGTTAAAATTTTTTGAGCCCCCTTAGTCTTTTGTTGGGGCTGTTTTTTGTTCTTGGGGATTCCTTATCCCCTTCTTAATTTAATACAATTTTACTTTATCAAAAAAAGAAAAAAGAAAAAAGAAAAAGATGTAGGATATTCAGATGCAGTAGCTGTACATGTGCAACCTTTCAGATTGTTTAAAAAAAGGCTTAATAATTTGTTTAACAACATATCCATTCTTTTTCTAGAGAGAGAGAGAGTGGAGTCTATGACAATGAAAATCAAACACACAAAAGAATTAGAAACAACGAATTTCTGGGATTCATGTTTAAATGGTTTGAGTGTTTTTTTTTTTGCCAGCTTTCAACCTGACACAATCCCCTCCTTATCACTTGTAAGTTACACAAAACTTACAAGTGCATAGACTTTGAAACTGCATCTCCATTTGAATGTGGTTCATAAAGTGTTAAAAAATTAATTAATACCGAATTTTAATTCTGTTTGATCACACACCTTTTGAGGAATAGTTCTTAAATGTATTTTAATTTATTTACCTATTAAGTATATAAAACATATTATCAATAGAGTCACTATAATCAAATCGAGTCTTATGGAATTATATTCAATTATATTGATACAAAGCTTAAGAGGTTCAAATGATCCTAAAAGATATTGACTATTGTACCAATAATCATAATTATTTTTATTGACAAGTAGTGTATGAATTATCATGAGTAGCTGATTTATGTAGGCTGGTTGATGCAGGACAGCCTAGAGATGGCTGTTACCTGCGGGCTAATGGGCCCACAATAGAACTAGGATAATGAATGCCAAACACAATTTATGAGAAGCAACGAGTCTAGAAACAAACTCACACTCTATGCTTCAAAATCAGATATAGGGCTGGTCAACAATTGCAATATTGAAGACTTAAAAATTCTAGAAAATAGAAGGCAATGGATAATCAGCCAACTAAAGGAAGTATCGGGACTAGTAATGTCTGATGCAGGATGCATGGAGGTGTGCATATTGGTGAGGAGTTATAAACACATGATCAAAATAAGCTAGATTCCTACTATTTGGACTATGTTCCTTAAATTTAGATTAGGGATCAATAACAGTCAATAAAGTATGCTGAAATTCGAGAACATATAAAGTATTAAATTAGATCAAACCTAAGCATGTTACTAATATAACATCACACCCAGAAATCTGCAACATTATTGTAAAGAATTATCATGCTTTCCTAACCATACACAAAGGAACATGTGGGCTGCAAGCAAGGTTTATATGGCCTGTTTATGGTCATGGGCAGTACATGTTCGCATCAGTGTAAATAGGCTGATAGCAAGTTGATGGGGACTGTTATGGGCTGTGTAAGGTGCTGGCAGAGACGTATATGTATAGGATTATAGTTAAAGAGCTAAGGAATCAGCAGTATAAAATGATCATGTTATATAGGCTGTTACACATGCTGGACAGTGGAGGAGTTCAGGTTTAAGTAGCTGACCTGGCGAGCAGTAAACCCAAGTCGTGTGGATGCTTCTGTCTGCAGCAACCAGTGGCTAAGGGGCTTCCAGCAGGCTGTATGAAATGGTCCCAGGCCTCTAAAATGAGAGGGAAAACTGTCCAGTCATGCTCTTTTCTTTCTCCACTCAGAAAGTCTTCAAAACACTAGAGTCCAACTGTACTAGGGCTCTATGAAACTGCCCATCACGTGTGGAAACTTCTGGGCAGAAATTTCCCCTTCAAACACCACTTTTAAAGAGCCCATGTGGCATTAAGAGGGCCCACTAGGTGATTGCATGACCTTCCACTCTTAGATCTGGAAAATCTCCCTAAAAAGGAAGAGTTTCAAGTGCCTAGGACTCTTTTTTTTCAGCCAATGTCATGTAGGTCTCCTTGATCCAAAAGCTTTCATCAAATACCAAAATAGAGAATCCTAGTATTACTAGGAATGCTCTTAAAGTAGTTGTGTATCTCCCTCAGACCTAATCTGGAAACCTTCACAATATAGGAGTCCTATGAATATTAGACTCTTTCTAATTTGTCGCCAGTCACTGAAGAGATTCCCTTTGGCTTTATACATTAAGAGATTCCCAAACAGCCCTCTAATATGCCTTAAATCAAGTTCAAAGCACTGCTGATCAGATTGGGAGATTCCAAGGCTGCTGCCAGATTTGATTTTGAGAAATTGCTCCAAAAAAGGAGATCTCTTCCCTTAGTAGTGCCGCAAGTATGCAAGGGTACTAGGGTAGGATCCTTTTTAAAAAATAATGGAAAACAACAAAATATATGAGGAGTTGATAGGTTTCTTGGATTTGAGCTTTATTTCAACAGAAAATTAAGAGAACAAGCAATGAGATGGTCCAAAGGGAATTAGGGGAAGTTTCTAGGTGGGAAAGATGGGAAAACAGTGAACACAAACTTAAAATTCAGAGGATTAGATGAAAGACTTCAAGAAATTATCAAGGAATCAAGTTCTTGATAAAGATTTGATGAAGGACAAGGTTGAAGAAGAAGGAGACAACAAGGAGATGATATAAAACAGAAAAAAAAAGATGAAGGAGAAGGAAAGAGCTAAAAAAAGAAGACACTTATTCTAGGCCTCCACCTAGGTGTACAAACCCCAAAGGGAAACCACTCCTGGTTTAGATTTCAGCAACACACAAGCAATAAAGAATCTTAGCCGTTGGAATGCAAGAAGCCAGAAAAATTTTAATTCCAATAATTCATCATTATTTCCATTCTAAACGTGTGGGAAGGTTTATAATGCCTCCCCCAATCAGGAATTACAAAATAAACTAAAGACTTTATGAAATAACTACTAAACCCCTATCTAAAATAAAGAAAACTTACAATTACTCCCCTGCATTTGATAAAGTCTATTATACCCTTAATTTTTTTTTAAGAGATAAAGGATAAAACTTTATTGAAAATCAAAACAGAACAAACACAGAAATACAAGGAACCTCACCAAGAAGGTGAAGGACAAAAAAAGAAAAGAGGACACAAAAGCAAAAAGCAACCAAAGACAAAGAGAAGCCCCCCAAAAGACAAACAAAACAATTACTCACACCAAATGGAATCCCACTCTCTTTCGTCAAATTCACTCATAACAAAGATCCATTCTAAAAGAGTATTATGAATTTGAATAAACAATTTCTCATAGGTCTTCGACTTTCCATCAAAGATCCTAGAGTTCATTTCCTTCCACAAGCCCCAGCTAATAGCCCCCGAAAGATAAGACCATATGATTGAAGATAAGCCCTCCAATTTCGAAATCCACCAGTTGGAGATAAGCTCACAGAAGAGGGAGGGAAATGACCATAAAACATTAAGACGGGAAAGAAAGAAGCACCAAACCATATTCTCTATAGCATAGTGAATAAAAAGATGATCCACTGACTCCTCCTTTAGGCACATCACGCATCTGTTAGCCAAATTCTAAACCCAACTTTGAAGGTGATCAATGGTGAAAATCTTATCAAGGAAGACATTCCACATAAAGAAGGACACTTTTGACGGGATGCCCGGGATCCAAATGCCATTGATAGGAAATACGCCAGCCCTAAACCCACCTAGTTCCAAATAAAGAGACTTGGTGGTGAACAAGCCTTTTTTTGAAATGATCCATTCCCAACAATCCCTTTTAGACGGATTGGGTTTAAACCTTCAAGCATTGCCAACAAATTGCTATACTTGTCAACCTCCCAATTGTTTAAATTCCGACGAAGCTGAGGCCTCCAAATATTGCACTCCTCATCAAAAGCATCAATAACCTTACCCATGGGGTCTAAAGCTAAAGAATGAAGGTTCCTGAACACATCCCGAAGAGGGCTATCACCAATCCAGAGGTCATTCCAAAACCTAATATCCCTCCCTGATCCCAAAATAAAACGAATGAATTTCTAGAAACCATCCTTTACCTTCTGAATAGACTTCCAAAGCCCACAACCATGCCAAAAACGAGTCTCCTTCGAATCCTAGGGGGAAAACTCCCCAAACCTGGCAACCACCACTCTACGCCACAGGTTATCCCTTTCCATACCAAATCTCCATTGCCACTTAGCCAACATCACCTTATTGTGATCTCTAATTGATCTAATACCTAAGCCACCACAACCTAAAGGTCTACAAATAGACTTCCATTCCACAAGATGGTACTGGTGGTGCTTCCCTGTGTCATTCCATAAGAAATTTTGAACTTAGTCTCAATGTCATTAGCCACCGAACCTGGGATAGTGAATAAGGAGAGGAAGTAATTTGGAATGGATTCAAGAGTGGATTTTAAAAGGGTTAATCTCCCATCTTTAGACAAGATGGCCGCCTTCCAAGAATCCAATCTTGCGGAAATCCTTTCCAAAACCAGTCTCCAAACCAATTTGGATTTAAAGTTGGCTCTCAGGGGTAAACCTAGGTAGAGCAAAGGTAATGAACCAATCTTGCAACCCAAAATCCACACTAAATCCCTTATATTCGAAACCTCTCCCACATGAAACATCTCACTTTTTGCTAGGTTAATTTTCAACCCCAACACTGCCTTAAAACAACAAAGGATGTATCTCAGATAACCCAACTGACATTCATCCGCATCACAAACAATCATGGTATCATCCGCGAATTGCAGGTGAGAAATCCTACAACCACCTCTCCCAATTAAAAAACCAGGGATACACACACCCTCTACCCTTATCATCTTGCTAAGGACCTCAGCTACCATTATGAAGAGAAGGGGGGAGACTGGATCACCTTGGCGCAAGCCTCTAGAACTCCTAAAAAACCCCGCTGGGGAACCATTCACCAAAACTAAGAAATTTACCGTTCTGATACAAAAAAATTTCCAACTCCTCCATTTAGCTCCAAAATCCATTCTTCCCAAAATATTATCCAAAAAATCCTAATTAACATGATCATAAGCTTTTTCAAGATCCAACTTACAAATCAGCCCATTACGCCCAGAAAGCCTTCGATCCTCAATACACTCATTGGCAATTAAAATGCTATCAAAGATTTGCCTCCCTTCTACAAAAGAACTCTGAGGCTGGGCAATGATATCTTTTATAACCAACTTTAAGTCTTGAGTCAACATTTTTGAAATGATCTTATAAACACTATTGAGTAAGCTAATTGGACAATAATCTTTCAACTCTTGAGCATCATTATTTTTTGGAATAAGGACAATAAAAGTATCGTTTAGATGCTCATAGAACTCTTCCGAATAATAAAATTCATAAAAAACTTCCATTAAATCCTTCTTAACAATCTCCCAACTCTTCTGAAAGAAAGAAATTGAAAAACCATCCGACCTTGGAGCCTTATCTTCCTTCATACTAGAGAGAACGTTCCACACCTCCTCTTCAGAGAATTGCCTCTCAATCAAAAGCCTATCATTAGAAGAGATATGATCAAACTCCATACCGGCTAACCCTGACCCAACATGCTACTCCTCCTTTTATAACTTATCATAAAACTCCTCCACCTTATTCTTGATTTCCCTCTGATCCTGAGCCCACCTCCCATTTATATTTAAACCATTGATCTCTTTAGCAATATTCCGTTGAGAAGCCACCTTGTGGAAGAATTTTGCATTATGATCCCCTTCTTTTAACTAGTTGACTTGCGAGCACTGTCTCCAAAAGATCTCTTCCAGCAAGGCCGCTTTCGAAAAATCCTTCCTCAACACCTCCCTCTTAGTTCTCTCCACACTAGTAAGCTGCCTAGACTCCTCCACCAAGTCCAGACCCCGAATTTTACCTTTATAATCCTCCAACACCATCTTAAGAGACGACCCCGTATTCCTATTCCAAGCCTTCAAATGGCTTTTCAAGGCTTTAAGCTTGAGAGCAAATTCCTATTCGGATTCCCTGTAAACTTCACTCTGTTCCATTCATGGTGAACCACATCCAAAAACTCCGGCTCATGAAACCACATTTCCTCAAACTTAAACGGCTTGGGCCCCCCTACTGGCCTACAAGCCCCAACAAGATAGGGATATGATCCGATGTAGTTCTACACAAGGCCGATTGAGACCGATCTGGAAACAAATCCTCCCATTCTCCACAAAACAGGAAACGATCAAGCCTACTGAGACTAGCATTAAGGTGGAAGCTAGACCAAGAAAATCTGGCCCCTTTAAGAGGAGTGTTAATGAGATACCATCTATTTATGAAGTCTCCAAATTTCAACATCCTAGAATCGTTCCAAACGCCCCCACTCATTTTCGAAGAAAATTTGATCAAATTAAAGTCTCCCCACCCAATACACCATGGTAGCTCCCATCGGGCCTTAACATCATCAAGCCCATGCAAAAACACATCCACTTTAGATCTCATAGTTGGACCATACACCCCCACAAAGACCCATTCTTCCATTTTCCATTTTAGCCTACATCTGGCAGAGACAGAAAAAGCCACAAGCTCGGTCTAGGATGTCCACTTTATCTGTGACCCAAATAAGAAGGATACCCCCCCGAGGCACCCCACAAGGGGAGAGCTAACCACGAGCAAGGCCTGGGCCCCCAAACCTCCTTTACTATCCCGTCACTCATCACTTGAATCTTAGTTTCCTACAAACAAATAATATCTGGGTTTGTGCCCAAAATATTTTGATTGATAACAATTCTCTTGTCCTTATTCCCCATCCTTCTAACATTCTAGGAGAGGATTTTAAGATCCATGGACACTACGCACAAGACCCTTTCCTTTCCTAGATCTCCCAACACTCGGTCCACTTTCCTTTATATCATAATTAACCTTACATTCCAACTTCTTTACTTCGTTCTTCAGTCTCTTGCGAATGATCAAATTCCTGTCATCCCCGCTCCTCCCCTTATCTCTGGACAAAACAATCCTTCTAAATAAGCCTAAGATCTCATCTTCAAATCCCTCATGAGATAGCCCCAAAAGCAGTCCGAACTCTCCCAATTTGTTAAATACCCATTCCGATAACAGCTCCTCATCTCATTCCAACAAACCCATATAGGAGGCTGGCACCACACTTATTAATTATTCGGGGGTGGCCATCTCTGAATCCTTATCAAACTCTCAATATATAGCAAGATCACAACCCCATTCAGACCACCTCAACCGCTCATCCATCTCCACAGGAGCCTGGTTTTCAAAGACTACCAATTGTTTATCCCTATCTCCCTTCGAGACATTAGGATCCAAGAGGACCCGATCGATATCATTTTCCTTGATAAGATTCTCACACAAGATCACTGAGTAAGAAGACTTGCACATGTCCGAAACAAGAGGTAGGGGTTGCAAATTGGAAACAAAATGCTTATGAACTATAGAACGCACCTGATACAGGGGTTTGCAGATCCTCAAATTGTCATGGCCAAGGTTGCATAGCGGATATGATCCCTCCCCTTCCTTACAAATAATCTCAAGGTCCAAACCCTCCCACAACGAGGCACCATCACCCCACTGAGAGTTCCCAGGATTGGAAGGCTCACCAGGATCAAAGAGGATCATCACTCCCTTAGGGGTCGTAGGACTATTGCACGAGTCAACAAACCTATCGCCCAACGGATCAGAAGGGGACACCATCTTTGTTGGGCTACTTGCAACAGAACCAACAAAAGGTTGTTGCATACCATACTCCAAACCCTTGTCCAAAGCCCCCTGGTATCAGATCATTTGTGCACTCCTCTGGCGTCACCCAGTCATCAGGAAATTCCACTTCCGGTGATATCAATTCTGTACTCAAATTGTCACCTAGAGAGACTCAGTTGCCCTGAGATTTTAAGTACAGAGAATCGCTCACCCGGGAAGGAGTCGGAGTTGATGAAACCGCCAACATCCGATTAACATTAGCCACAATTTCCTCGTCCACCACGTCTATTCGCTAATCACCCTTTACCAAAGAAGACGAAGTCGTGTCGGTGATTTTTGTCAATGAAGAAGATGACGAATCGGGACTCTTAGGACTCTTAGGAAGCCCCCTCGACTCAAATCCAAATGCTTCACCTCCATCCGATGGCATCATATTTTGATTCATAGGACTGGAGAGCCTAGGCCTACAAACCGGCCTATCATTTATGGGCCTCCAAACTTGACCTAAAGGGCCCCTCGACCGGTTCAAGGCTGGGTTAAACTCACCCAGTTTGCTTTGATTATTAATCCGGCTGAACTGAGGTGCTAAACCCATTGAGACCTCATTATAAATATCGGGCTCCCTTTCCGAAGTAATTTTCCCCTTATGTCCCACCTTGAACCACTCAAGACCCAGATCCCGATCATCACCATCTGGGAGCTCAACCGCCCTAGCCACCTATCCCTGGGTCTCTTTCCACGAGTGCAAATCATGATTCCCATCTAAGGTAGGTTTCTCCTCCATACCTGTAGATAGCCTGCCAGTTTCATACCAAGATAGAGGCACCTAACCGGAAGAGGAAGGATGCGTCTGACATGCTACCTCCAATAGAGCCTCCCCTTTCCGAGAAATGGATTCCAATTCAAAATTCAAAGCCTCTGGTGTACGGCTCTCAACAACATGACCGGGAAAAGTTCCCCCCAAAACTCCGCCACATCGTCGGTCATCGGAATAGGCTTTCCGGTATCCAAAAGCGACTAGACCCCACGGGAGAGTTCAGGCACCCCCACCTGACGCTCCATCGAGAGCTCACTCTCAATCGAAACCACAATCGGATACATCCTACCCATGTCTTCCACTTTGATCAAACAAGGAATGTCTCCAAAGTCGTCTTCCACTTCCAGACGAATCCACCTAAGCTCCTTGCAGTCTAGAGATTTACAATCAATCGATTTCAGTCTCCCACACAACTTACCCAGCTTTTGGAACATGTCCACCCTCCAAAGGCTAAGAGGGAGGCCCCATAGCCGAATCTACCTTCTTTTACTAAGGGATTTGATATTAATGGTTAGTAACGCTGGGCTCCATTCCAAAAATTGAAATAAATCTTCCTGTTCTACATTCTCCCCCCACCGGCAAATATGTAAGGTCTCCGCCCTGGAGGTGAAGACAAACATTACCCTGAAGTCATCCACCAGAATCCAGGACAGATGATGATTAACACCCAGGACCAAGACTGCTCCCCAAGCAATTTCATCCCACGTCGTCACAACATGACTACGATAACAAATTGCCACCCTTCCCCAAATCTCCTCACTCCCTGATTCCAAATGATGATCAGAATGCAATAAAGGAGATTCCATAGCCCAACCCTGCCTCCTCGTCCCGCCGACCACCGGAAAAGGAGGGAAAATCAGATTGGATCCAATCATAGGAGGAGACTCCTTCAAACGACCTGCTGGAATGCCCACAAAAGATCTACGAAGGATGAACGCTATAGTAGCCCAACCAGACGCATTTGGACCTCCTGGAATGAGGACGGAGAAGCCATGCCCCTTCCTATCGGTTTCCGAGATCCTAATAAATTTTCCAAGAGGGTTTGCCCCCCCTTTAACAAGCACCACCCTTTTACCATCGTCGATAGACCGGATTAGGGCTGAAGGGTCATCTTCCCGGCAGGCCATATCGATTGCCTCACACAGCTACTGAACGTAAGATTTTTGAATACGAATGAAAGAGGAGAAAGCGTTCCTCCTCTCGGTGATACGAACCACCCTGCAGTTCCCATCGAATTCGTCACAAAACTCGAATGATTTACGTTCAATTACGATAACTTGCTTCATGATTGAATTACAATTGCTTACTTGCTTCTGGTCTGTCGTTGTATGAGAGACTTTAGACAAATTTCAGTTCATTTGGACCATTATTAAATCTGATGTGACATTTCTTCCAAAGTAGTCTTTCCACCCAGCATGGAATTCTATTCTTCTATGATAATTCCTTTCGTATGGTTATGACACAGTAGTGGCTTAAAATTCTGTCGTGTATGAGTTCTTGGAGCTTATATGCTGAGACAAGTAATCTAATAAAGAACCAAAACAGAAAATGAATGGCACATAGGTTGTGTCAAATCCTCCAAGTGTCCATGAATCGAATCTCTAATCTCCATGGGCTGCCACATGTCCAAGAAAGTGGGGACCACTACTCAAACCAAAGCATGTGGCTGCTGCTCTTTCTCCTCTGATATGCCTGAAGTGTACCCCCTCTAGGCATGATGTCCGCATCAATGTCTTACAACAGTATCTTTCTGTTTGGTGTACTGGTAACAAGTAAGAAACAGTTCAGGTTAAGAGTTACACCTTAGAGTGGGTTAAATTCAAGTATGTGCTGATGATGTTACGGCACAGGTTATGCTCACCCAGATTAAAAAAAGAACAGCCACTACGATTAGGGTATAAGAACTGTTTAAGACTTCAGGAGTTCATGTTTGAAGTTTATATGAAAGTTTCAAAGGCTGGTAGTATGAACTGGAGATTTAAGACTCAAAGAGGGGATAAACAGAGAATTAACAGGGGACTGTTCAGGGCTAATTATCAGTGGATAACAGGCTATGATTATGGCTTAACGGAGGATTAACTGGGACTGAATGACTAGGTATAACAGGATAGCAAAGACTGCATGAATAGGGGTTTCAGTAAAAGGGAAACAATAGATTAATAGGGGTTATATAGGTGGCTGTTAAAGGGTTAACTGAAATGATGTTAAATAAAGGGAAGAATGCTGATCAGCAGGGAAAACAGGGACCTGAATAGGGTCAAATTAAGTCTGGAAGATCAGGGACTGCCTTAACAGAGAATATCAAGGTTCTATAGGGCAGAAACCAGGAACAGAATATGGGTTATAGGACTGATAAGAAAGGTTGCACAATAGGCTGCAGAATAAGGATAATAGAAGGATGTCTGGCTGTTATATCAATGTCAGATTTCTGGTGATGTAAGTTCAGAACCAGAAATGATCAAATCAGCAATGTTATGACATCAAGTAACCTCCCATACATCCACACGATGACCCAAAATTAGGGGTTTTGTGTTTCCGATTCAAAACTAAATTGAGGGATGTTCTCAACTGCCGTAAGGTACCAATAAGTTGGGGTTTTGGATCTGCAGGCTATAAGAAGGTATTGGATTAGGGATATGCTGCCGCAGTGATTTATCAGATGGGTTTTGGTTTTCAAACCTGGGACAGCAATGGGTCTGGAGTATATATCAGCTGCAGGGTTCTAAAGGAGATTTTATTTGTCCTTAATGCAGAAAACAGCAAAGGGAAATAGGTCCCCTCCCAATGTGCTTTTGTTAGGGGTCATCAAATGCTAGACTGCAGCCTGATAGCGAATGATTGTATTGATTACTGGGCCAAGAAAAATATCGGAGGAATTGTTTGCCACATTGACATGGAAAAAGCATACGATCTTGTGAACTGGGACATTTTGGATTGGGCTATGTTATAAATGGAGTTTGGAAGAAAATGGAGGTTTTGGATTAAGACTTGTATTACTTTTCCCTTGTATTCTTTGTTAATCAATGGGACTTTTGTGGGCATTGCGAAGGGTCAAAGGGGTTTGAGACAGGGAGATCCGATTTCCCCCTTCCTTTTCAACATTGTAATGGAGGTTCTCAGCTACCTGATTTCTAAGGCAGCAACGTGGGCTGTCTTTCTGGGTGCAAAGTGGGTGAAGAAGGTCCTTCCGTCTGCTTCAATTTGCAGATGACTCCTTGTTCTTTCTTCCCCATGAAGAGATGGAAGTGAAGAATCTCCGAAGTCTCCTGTTAATGTTCAAGGCTCTCTCTGGTTTTAAAGTCAATCTATTATCCAAAAAAGTAAAAGTCAATCTCCCAAAAAGCAAGATGTATGCTGTAATGGCAGGTCAAGATGCACTACATTTGGCGGATTTGCTGGGCTGTCATATGGCTTCATTTCCGACATTTTACTTATGTCTTCTGCTAGGAGGTAAGTAGAAAGATAAATCCATATGATATCTGGTTGTGGAATGCATCCAATAGTGGGTGGTTGGATTGAAAGGACAATATTTATCGAAAGGGGGAAAGCTGGCGCTTATTAAGAGTGTCTTATCCAATCTTCTGGTATATTTATGTCCCTTTTTCGGCCCCCCTCGTCCATTCTTCACTGTATAGACAAAGCTAGAAGGGATTTCCTCTGGGCATCCATGGAAGGAAGCAAAATGTACTACTTGGTAGATTGGAAGAAAGCTTGTTTGCCTCTTGAGCAAGGGGGTCTCGTCATAAGGTCCCTAAGGGAGGTTAACAGGCTTTGCTTGTCAAATGGCTGTGGAGATTTGGAGCTGAGCCGAATGCTCTTTGGCGTAGAGTTATTGACATGAAGTATAAGTCCTATGAATTTGGGTGGTTCTCAGAAAAGCCATGAGGATCCTATGGGTACAGCATGTGGAAAGATATTTTCACCGAAGTAGAAGACTTTAAGAGCGGAATTGGGTACAAGGTAGGGCATGGAAACAATGTTTAATTTTGGCATGATGTGTGGTGTGGAGAAACTCCTCTCAGCTAAGCCTTTCCTAAAATCTACGCTCTTGCAATGCTAAAAAATGGGTCAGTAGAAGAGCATGTTATTAGAGATGCCAAGTCTTGTGTGGGACTTGCACTGTCGTCGTCGTCCTGTAAATGATTGGGAAGTGCGTCATGTCTCGTCTTCTGGTGCGGCTTGATAACGCCCATGTAGGGAGCACCACATAGGATGATCAGCAGGTTTGGGCTATGAGTCCGTGCTCAAATTTCTGTGTGTTCCATGTATAATCTGATGCGTCCTTCAGGTGCTATGGAAGGCCCTGTTGTCAATATTTGGAAGTCCAAAATGGCCACTAAGGCATGCTTTTTGCTGTGGTTGGTGTAGTTAGGAAAGTTGCTAACTCAAGATAACTTAATGAAGGGGGGGATACTTATGGCTAGTCGGTGAAGCTTATGCAAACAGTCTATTGAAATTGTGTCGCACCTATTTTTTTGCAAAGTTGTGGCTGAGGTTTGGGGTGAATTTTTGCCGTAGGTTTAGCCTTCCTTGGTCATTACCAGAATTGATCTCCTCGCTTCTTAGTGGATGGTGTGGAAGTAGATTGGGGAAAATATCCCCACGGGGAGCTATTCTTTGGGAGTGCGTTCCCCACATCATGTGTTGGATATTGTGGAATGAGCGAAACGGCCGCATATTTGAAGGGAGGGAGGCTTCCGTTGAGCTCTTGAAAGTTAGAGTAGTTGGTCTTCTGTTTAGATGGACTCTTCACTTTGTGGAATTTTTGGGCTGTAATTTTTCCGTTTGGGCCTTTGATTGACCATCTATTGTCTTCAGATAGCTCCCCGAGTGGGGCTTGTACTTTGTGTGCTTGCTCTTTCTTCAAATAAAATTCTTTTCTTTATTGATAAAAAAATATGAAAAAAGGAGAAGGAGAAGAATAAGAAGAAAGAAAAGAGAAGAAGAAAGAGAAAGGAACATACCTTATGTGAGTAATCCCTACCCACAATCGCTAGGTAATCCCTACATAGGTTCAAGTTAGGCACAAGAACTTGAAAAATTATAAACTCAAATCGTGGGCACCCAAACTAGGAATTTTTTTTTTATAATTTTAATTCATCATCACCCAATTACAATAGGGAACTGCTCATATATAGGCTCGGATTTAAAAAATAAAAGAAACTACTATAAATAGAAACCTAGACATAGCTAACACACTTTCCTAAGACTACTAACATAACTTGCTAAAAAAAATCAACACAATAAAAAACGTGGCTCTCTAATGGAGTGGTCGACCACCTTAGTTTAGATTAGAGAAGATTCTCAAAGATACCCAAAAGCATTAACAATAATGACACTTGCATCTTAACCTCTAATAAAACATAAAATATAAACTAAAACAAGAAAAAAACTCTAAATAAAGACTCTAATAATAACCATTGAGCTCCTCATGATGTGGCAAAGGTGTTCCTTCATGTGTAGACCCCACCAAGCCACTTGTCGGTCCTACTTGGCTCTAATGTCTGCATCACTGGTAGATTCTAGGTCTCCATCCTTTTCATTGGAGCCCGGTATCCAAATGTTTGGATTTTGGAATATGTCATATGTGTGTTTGAGGAGTCTTAAGTACTCAAACTAAAGATTTCCTCTTTAAATTAATATCATTTTCATAGTTAATAAAAGTAATATAATGGTTGTCATTAGAAAGATCTTGGCAAGAGCTTCCTAGTGGGACCAAATTTTTTTTTTTTTTTCTCTTTTTTTTTATAGGTAAACTTTATTGGTTAATTTATTAGTAGGTGACGACGGGTTTTGAACCTAGGTCTGTGGTATGACACCCATAGACTTTACCAAAGCATGGATTAACAATTATGGTATTTTGAAAATTTTGTAACGAAAAAGTTAGTATTTAAATGATGTAGGATGAAAACTTTGATACCAAAATTGATGCAGTACAATGGAGAAAATACCAAAATTGATGTAGGATATCCCAAGAGGTTCAAATAGTTGGAGTATAGAAGTGCAAAAGCAATAACTTTCAAGAATTGAATCTAGCATTTCAAGTAGCCACGGAATAGGAGAAAACAAAGAATGAAATCACAAAAATAGAGTTTAGAAGAATATAGAATGAAAAGAAAAAAAAAGAAAAGAAGAAAGAATAAGATCCAAAATGATATTT
>JAOXJP010112293.1:0-14081 GCA_025762735.1 Platanus orientalis
TTACATTAAATAAAATATATTTTGTTTCCTAGATTGTTTCCCAATCGATTGTATAGATGTTTCTACTCGCTTTCGCTTTCTCTAAAGGCTTCCACTTGCTTCACCAATCACTTCACCGTACTTTTCACATTTGAGAAACATGTTTCCCACTATTTGGAAAAGCGGTTTAGAATTAGCTTCTTGTACCAAGCTTCCTAGGAAGTGAGTTTCCCACCTTGTACCAAGCTTCCCTGCAACTATGGTCTTGACATAGTTAATCTCTATAAGTAAACAATCAAGAACAAAGTCCGAGGTCAACCATGAATATCAAATCACAAATCTCCAAAAAACAAATAGAGAAACTGTTGACAAAATCAGTTTTGTCAAGAGAAGCTTTAAAATTTCGTCCTTTTATTTATAATAAATTTCAGATCAATTGTAGTAATTCATGTGATTGCTCCTCCATGAAATCACAAAATCAATATGTTTCATGTGAAACTGTATGATACCGCATCTCACAGCTTGCATAGTTCATAGCTTTTAGATACCACAGACCTGCATTCGAACCCAAACAAATTTAAGCCCCAACGGACATCACTAGCCCCAGGAACTGTATGCAAACACATCACATTAATCCTCCCAAAGTTATCAAAAGAAAAAGACATTCAATCCTTGGAAGTCAAAATAACATTATTGCCAACACCAGTCAACTATGCAAAGGCTTAGTCAAACACCAACGGCTACTGTAATGATATTGTTAGTCTATCTGGATTTCTTGAGATGATACAGTTTAAAAATGTTTTTAGAGAAGCTAATTTCAGTTACCTTTTGGCTGAGTCAGCTATAATCATGGTGGAAATTTTATTTACTTTGTTACTTCGAAGGTAACAAGGACAATGATATGGCTGTTGGTCTACAACATGGCACTTTCTGTGAAAATTATGACGTTGTTGGTGTTGGTAACCAACAAGGTAACATAATAAAACTGAAGTGCCCTTGTTACGTAGGTTTAACTCTCAATGGGGATGTAGACTCCTCCTTTTGAGAATTTACTGAGGGCCACTACACACGTTATCCATGGCCCCAATATTTTACTAATGCGTCTTTCCAAACTTCCAGAATTTAAACACCACATGTAATGATCCAGTAATGTAAAATTATATCAAGTCTTTGTAATTTCCCTTAAAGGGTGCCTACTATTTTTATATTTGTTAGTTTACAGAATGTCATCTAAGAAAAGCATCATTTATGCATTAAAGATACAAGAAAGACTTTGACAGATTCTCATGTCGAAACCAAAAAAGAAAGAATATATCAAAGCGACAACAGCAACAAACAGTCTTATCCCAACTATTTAGGGTTGGCTACACAAATCCTTTTCTACCATTCTGCTCTACTTAGGACCTTATCTACCATTAAATTACAAGCTGCTACGTCTCTCCTTACTACTTCAACCCAGGTCAATTTTGGCCTTCCTCTAATCCTTCTAGCACCTTCAACTTGCATCGTCCCACTCCTCCTCACTAGCGCAGTCATTGATATTCGTTGCACATGACCAAACCATCTCAATCGACTTTCCCTCATTCAATCATCTATTGGTGCTACACCTAAGCTCCCACAAATGGATTCATTCCTAATTCTATCCTTTCTAGTCTTGCCACTCATCCATCTCAACATCCTCGTTTCAGCCACACTCATTTTATGTCCATGTTGTTTGTTGGCTGCCCAACATTTTGCTCCATAAAGCATGGCTGGTCTTATAGTTGTCTTACAAAATTTTCCCTTCAATTTTAGTGGTATTTTGTTGGTAGTATATGGGTATTTTTGTCCAAAGTTGTATATGTAGAAGGGTATAGTAGGCGTATGTATATCAGGGGTATTTATGAGTTTTCTACTCTCCCCTATATAAATAAAAGAAGTCAGCTAGAGAGAATTAATCTCTCTTCGCACTCTTTTTCCCTCTTCTTCTTTCTCTTGCTTTCTTCTTCTCCTCCTATTAATCTGCACTCTTTTAAGGGTAGATTAATAAAAACAACTTGGTATCATAGCCATCAGACCTTGGGAATCACAGCAGAGTAACTAGGCCTTCATCGTGGAGAAGAACTAGGGCTGACGTCAGAAAGACCGTATGCGTCAGAAGGTGTCAGAAATTTTTTTCCTCCCCATTCAGTAGAGCATGTTTCTCTGGTAATTATAAACATTTTTTCACAATTTTTGGAGAATGGGAGGAGTGTTTTCTTCGTTTTTTTTTTTGAAACTCAAAAAATCTCAGATTTGAATGAACTAATCACTACAATCAATCTAAGGTTTTTTTTTCTATGATTGATCTAAAGTGGATTGGTCGTTATTTGTTTGGGAATCTCTGAGATTTTGTTTGAAAGGATTCCAACAATTATTGAGGTGTGAGTGAGTATTTTTCTGCTGGATATTTACATTATTTTTAACGCCCGACCTGTTTTTTCTCAAAATTTGTGTTGCTCGTTAACCCTAACAACATTATTTGTTGATGAGTTGAGTATGGTTTGTTTGCTGGTGTTGGGAGACATGATTAAGATGTTTTTTGGGCCCCCATAAGTCTGTGTATATCCCTTTGCAACCAGTCAATTGTCCCATCTGCCTTCAGTTTACGGTAAAGACCCATTTACATCCAACTGTGGCATTTCCTCGTGGACGATCAACTTGATCCCAAGTACGATTATTTTCCAATGCATTCATCTCTTCAATCATAGCCTCTTTTCAGGGTCTTTGAGATAGGTGCTTCAGACACATTGCAAGGTGATAATTTGGTTACTTGGCGGAGTAAGAAGCAACCAGTTGTTGCTTGATCAAGTGCCGGAGCTGAATTTAGATCAATGGCACATGGTAGTTGTGAGTTGTTGTGAATCCGAGGTATACTTACAGAATTGGGCTGTCATGTTAGAGAACCTATGAGTTCATATTGTGATAACAAGGTCGTTATAAGTACAGCTCATAACTCGATTCAGCATGACCGCACGAAACACATCGAAGTAGATCGCCATTTCATTAAAGAAAAGCATTAGTTAGGAAGAATTTGCACACCATATGTCTGAACAGAATACCGATTTGCAGACATTTTTACTAAAGGGTTGTCATCTCCTCAGTTTACTACTATTGTGTCTAAGCTTGGCATGCATGGTATATACATGCCAGCTTGAGGGGGAGTGTTGGTAGTATATGGGTATTTCTATCCAAAGTTATATATGTAGAAGGGTATAGTAGGTGTATTTATATCAGGGGTATTTATGAGTTTTCTACTCCCCTATATAAATAAAAGAAGTCGGCTAGAGAGAATTAATCTCTCTATGCACTCTTTTTCCCTCTTCTTCTTTCTCTTGCTTTCTTCTTCTCCTCTTATTAATCTGCACTCTTTTAAGGGTAGATCAATAAAAACAAATTATTTGTTTATCACACAACACTCTAGAAGCACCTCTCCACTTCAACCATCCCACTCTAATTCTATGAGCAACATCATCTACAATAACTCCCTACTTGTGCATGACTGAACCAAGATAACGAAAATGATTACTCCGAGGTATCTCTTGGTTATGAATTCTAACTACTACCTCATTTCTAACTTGGATTCCATATATTTTGTTTAGTCTGGCTTATCCTAAATTCATTTGATTCTAAAAAAAAAACCCTGCATAGTTCTAACTTGGCATATATTAAGAAAAATACTACTAGTTAAAAATTTTAAGTAATACTATCACTTAAAAGATAATATACTCTATATAAAATTACTTTTAGTTTTACGTAAAACTATTCATCTTCACTCTTTTTGCCAAATATTATTATCCCAGGCCTTGTATGAATACCCAGGTTTGATATATTATCTTCTATCCAATTCTTGAGGCTATTTCATTTCATATTGAAGTGAGCATGCTATCTTGATCGATTTTAAACCACAACATCTTTAATTCTTTCATTTAGGATGGAAGTTGTTTTCTTTCATTCATATTTTCTTATGGAATCTTCTCTCTTGTTGTTCTAGTTTTAATATAGGCTATGAATATTTGATGAATAAGGTTATGAATATGGTTGATAAGAAAAGCTTTGTATAAATACTTGTGCTTATTAGTGTGACACTCAAAGCTTAATTTTTTTAATTGATAAAAAAAATGTAGGCAGACTGCAGTTTTCATGCATGCCCTTATTCTTCTATAAATAAATGTCCATAAATAGAAAGCCATGTTTCTGAGGTGCATATATAGTTTCACTTGTTATTGTGTTTTTAGTGATTTTTTCAATTTATAATGTCAGATGATAGTTTCATTATTGGATGGTAAGCTGGGCATGACTATCTCTCCATTTTCAAACCTCCTATCAAATTCTTTAAAGTAATTGAGCAAATGCAAAGGGATTTCCTATAGAGACCAGGAGATTCTAGGAAAGATCACCTCCTCAAATAGGAGGTGGGTTGTAGGTTAGTTGAGAATTTTAGTTTTAGGGCACCTTTTTGAGTGAATGAATCCTTATTGGCTAAATGGATTTGGAGGTTCCCACGTGAATCTAATAGTATTTGGCATGCAAATGGTTGCTCAAAGTATGGGCTACAACACAATGGGTGGGACTCACTGTGTTGAATAAATTATTAATAGAAAGAGGGATAAGCAATCCCCAAGAAGAAACAAAAACAGCAAGAAGAGAAAGAAAAGACTCCCGACCCCAAGGAAACTAGGGAGCTGAAAACTAAAAAGAGGGAGACCCCCACCCCAACAGCTCCAATAACAAGGGGATGCACCCTACAATTACATTCCAGTCTCTATCAAGATCCTTAGAATTCAGCATCCCATAGTATTTACACTGGGAGGCTCAAGATAGATTTTTTTCATTGGCCCTTTTGTACACTTGAAATGAAGGCTCCACATGCCCCTTGAAAACCCTATCATTCCTATAAAGCTATATAGAACAGCATACAGTACTGGAACAAGCCTCCAAATCCTCTTCCCTCTGGTAGATCATGTCTTGCCCCTCAAGGAGAAAAGAAGAGTACTCAAATTTGGTGAGGTAGCCCAAAGCATCCCAAAATCCCTAAGGATCCCAAACCAAACCTCCCAGGTGTAGGGGCAATATAAAAGGATGTACAAAACTGAGTCCCCTTCCATCTTCCACAAGTTACAAACATTGGTGAGAATGAATCATTTCTTCCTTAGCATATCAATAGTCGAAATTTTTCCCAAGGAGGTTATCCACATGAAGAATTGGATCTTGTGGGGAAGGGGAACTGACGTGTACCATATGTCTCTCCAAAAAAATTTGAAGGGGGGTCGATCGATCAAACTGATCCACACAAGACTTGATACTGTGATGCTTGTTATGGCTTGCAGTCCACACTTTCATGTCATCCTGATTTGGCAACAACCCCATGGGATCAAGTGCGGAAAAGATTGTATACGGAAATCTGCTTTTCCTGATGTATTAGGATGGCATTAGGGCGTGGACACATCAGTGCTGAAAAGTGATAAGCACCCCCCAAAAAAGTGAAAGTCACTTTTAGGTACTGATATTCAGCCTCCTGATGTCATCCTAATACATCAGGAAAAACAAATTTCCGTATATAATCCCAGCCCGATCAAGTGTCCCAACTAAGGCCGTTATATACCCAACCTCCCAATCGAATGCTGGCCTTCTAAGGATAGGATTCCACACTGTTGCTCCTTAGACTACCTCCCCATAATCTGAAATGAAAATTCCCAGATCCTCTGCTAGCAAGTAACTCCCTACTAAGGCTGATTACACCATGAATCCTCCCAGAACCTTGTTCTCTGGCCATCTCACTTTTACCCTTAGGTCCCCTTGAACACATGGAACATCTTCATTATACCTTTCAAGGGACTGAACCCATAAGGACACTGAGGAGGCCTAGGATCACCATCAGGCTGCACCCCATATTAGATCTACTAAATTCATTCTCTTTATGCTTTTAACCTGTGTTTGGCTGAAGGGGTATAGGGGAGGTCTTTCTACGGACAGGTATCTTCTTTGGTGAATGCACTAGAGCTATACCACACAAGAAAGGTCCCAGGTATGACTCAATCCTTTATTCCCAAAGCATTGCAACTCTTAGATGATTCGTTCTTCATTCATTCAATTACTAAGAACAATTGTTTATCAAAATCATGTTTATCTTAAATTGCATCTTTTGCAGACAATAGGTAACCACAAAACCATCTCCTGTTACATGTCATTATGAACTTAGATCATTTACACAAAATTTGGAAATGCCTAAAATTTCCAAAAGAGAAAAGGACAAAATTTAAGAAGAGTTGCTAATGAAGTTCATGCTCGCATGGTGTTTGCAGTTTTACACTGGGTGCTACTTGATAATCTTCGACATGGAATGAGGGGAACAAGGGATCCCTGCCTATCCGAGTACTTCTTCCTCTTCTTAGCTTCAGGTATTTCTTGCTTCTTGAGATCTTCAACACAATGGATGTTTGACATGGATGTAAATGACTGCGATTTCCCCGAATAGTACCTCGACAGCCCTCTTTTGCTGAGAAAATTAATCATGATCATAATTAAAACCCGTTAGTGAAAAATATAGATTGAATCATCCATTGGAATGAAAATGATAAAACACCAGATTCTTACTTCTTTGGAAGATTGGTCCGTAGTGAACCCATGTCAAAGGTGGTTGTGTTCTCCATTTCTTTCTTTGGGCTCTGCCAGATTTCTGATGCAACAGCCATGGCTATATTGGTGTTCAGAGAGAGAGAGAGAGAGAGAGAGAGGGAGAGAGGGGACAAGGTGAAGTGGAAATGGAAGGGGAGTGTTTAAATAATTGTCTATTTGAGAAAACGGCTGAGGTTATAACGGTCAGATGAAATGGTATTGGGGATAAGTATGTACACGTAATGAAAGGATTGGATGGAGCGTTGGGCTCCTTGAAAAACGTGGCTTTCTTTGGAGCCTTTAAAACACGCGCCCATGGTTTGGGTTTTGATGGTGCCTTTTTGGATGGATAACGACCCATCCACCTGACACCCTTATCTCTCTCTCTCTCTCTGATTCAACATTTCAACCTAGCAATATGCGGTTAGAGCAATATGTGGCTCATGTTTAGAGTGAGGGATCTACTAATCACTTGATGGATCCCAAGGTCAGCCTGGCATCAGGGGCTGACACATCAACACAAAAAATGAAAAGCCTCCCTAAAAAGTGTAAATCACTTTTTCGGTGCTGATGTGTTTGGCCCTGATGTCTTTTTCGGTTTAGTTTAAGTTGATCTATTAGGTTTATTTATTTATTTTAGTAAATGACTTGCTAGGGTTAATGTTCTATTTTGTAGGTTTTTGTAAGATTATTATATATTTTTTATTATAAATTTGTTTGATTATTTATATATATTAAAGCAAAGAAACGCTGAGTTGGACAACTCCTCTTAATTTTATTTGGTTTTTTGAAAAAGAATTTAGAACTCCACAGGGACAATCTAAATTGATTTCCCTTCTCTTATCCCTATTTTTTCTCAATCACATCTCTTCTATTCCTATTTTTTTTTCACCCAGATCTTTATCTTCAAAATTTAAAATGAATTCAAAACTACCAAAAATACCACATGTGCACTTATCTATTTCTCTCATGTTGTCATTCTTATTTCTTCTCACTCACATGTTTATGGGTCTTTCATAGGATTTCAACTTTCTTAAAAGCCTATATCCATAGGGTATTTCTTATATTTTTCATTATTTTTAATTATCATTGATCATGAACCCATGTTTACACGGGGCATCCACTAGTTTTATACTACTTTAATGATAATGAATTTTCAGGACATCGAAAATAAAAAATTCCAGACTAATATATCATATTCTTCTAACAATATGTATAGAAAAATGTGATAATGTTCTTTAAATAAATCCTCCATCTTCTTTCCCTAGATAATTTAACCACGTGGAGAGGTTATATGGTCAATTAGATCTAAAACTAGATAGGTGACACCATGGATTGGCTGAACACGTATCCTCTTCAATAAAGTTAAAATACATTTACATGACAGTGTACAGAATTTTAAATTCCGATCAAATTTGTATGTACATATCACGCTGTAGACACTTGTAACACTTTAATGTAGTTTAACTTTTTGAGGGGGATCCTGGGTTGTATTGGCCACATCTTTAGTTCCTCTATCCGAATCAGTTGTGTGTATTGGACGCCTCTCGGGACAAAGGGATTGCATTTGCTAAACGACTGGCTATGAGCTGACAAAGGGTGATGTAGCTGTTAAAGAGAGGATCCGTGCCATGAAGAGAGTCGTATCCCTTGTGTGGTGATCACTGGGGTGTTGTACGTACATTTGGTGGAGAGGATTACACTCTGCGTGGTCGAGGGGGAAGTCGCGGACTGATTCCTTGGGATTGCCACCTAGACTTAGAAGCTTCCATGAAGGTTCCACGTTCCTTCATCATATAGCAAACCTGTCCTCTATAGATAATGAAAGAATTTGATTCAAGAGGAGGTTGCTTTCTACAATCAATAGGCATGGGTCCTTTTGGCACTATTGAACTATCAAAAAGTGCCTCCTCACATGAGAGGGCCCTCCTTGAATCGGGATCCTATAAAACCTATAGGAGAATGATTGTCTATTTTGATACAGACCTTATAAGTGTGTCATTGATTGACATGTGATGGGGTTTTGACTTTGGAGTCTCTTTTTGAACACCTACTTTTTCATCTGAACACTTTTTTGGACGTTTTTACCTCAAACACAACACATGTCAGCTTATCATTCACCATATACACTAGACTTTTTCATCACAGAACATTTTCTTCCAAACATATAATAAAGAAGTGGTTTATTAGATTTATTCTAGGAGGATTCGTGCCAGTATTGTGCATAAAAATTTGCTTTATAGAATTTTTTTTTTTCCAATACAATAAGAGCAAATAATCCAGCACACACCAGAGTTTATTGAAGCTTACATAAATTAATACTATATAAATTAATAAGTTGGTTTAGTTATGAATAGGGCTTTAAAATGCCCACATCTCATCACAGATGACCTGGCCCAGCCCCGGACACTTGTATGGGCAGCGGGCCTGGGATGAGCTCTTGAACCCAAAGCCTGGTCCGAAATCCCAAACATTCGGGCTGTTAGGCCCAGCCTGAACAAATAGTCCATTCTGAAGCCTGACTCTAAAATTTGAATTTTTTATCAAAAATAGCTCACCATTTGATTGTTTTGCAGTTTTACATTTGATTTTTACTTTTTTTTGTATTCCAAAAATTTCAAGGTCTAAGGTCTAGCCTGAAGAATGGTTCAAGGCCAGGCACAAAGAATGGCCAAGGCCCACGATTAATGTAGGTTGTGGGCCAGCCAAAAAAATTATCCTGGCTAAACAGCCGGTCTAGAAATGGTCATTGAGCCAGGGACTCATTTTGGCTCAGCATGGACCGTTCTACACCTCTAGTTATGAACCCATCCTTTCTCATTGGGAAATCAAGTTCCAAGGCAGCAAGCTCCAATCCAACGACTCCCTTATTTAAACAAAATAAGGGTGCTGGCAACCCCAATGAAAAGCCATAGCGTGCTAAAGTTTCAATTCCAGCAATGGGTTAAGATGCTGAATTAATAGACCGGATATTGTTTTGATTATTATTTTTTTTCGTACAAGCTAGTTGGTTCCAAGGCCCTAGGGACAGGGGTGGGCATGGACTAGGCTCAGGCTGGGCCTCAGGCCAGCTCTCGGGTCAGCCCATGAATTTAAAAAAATCTTAATTTTGAAATTTAGGTTCAAACTCAATACTTATTATATAATAAGTAATGTTCTAACTAATTGAACTACAAGATTTTATTAGTTTTTAAAAGCTTAGAAAACTGCATATTTAAATTATTAGGATTGTTTTCTATAAAAAAATCATTGATTTCACCAAGAGTCAAACTCAATACTTTTTGTAAAAAACTATCTTCACCAATTAAGCTATAAAATATTATTGATTTTAAAAGACTTATTATATATATAGCCCTAAAAAAAAGCTTAGGCTGAGCTCGAGCTGGTTTGGCCCATGTCCACCCCCCCTACTTAGGGATTAAAAGGTTTATGGCGAAGACACTCAAGATTTATAGCCTTTTGACTGCTGCTCTCACTACATAATGATGTGTGGTGAAAAAAATGTTTAAGGGTAATAAAGTTATTTTATTTTTACCCTCTTTTATGCTAAAAGACTTTATTGCTTTTATTTAAAACAACACAAACGGAGAGGAAACCCTCCATAAAACAATGTTATCAATGGAGAGGAAATTGTTTTCAAAGGGGCCTATCACAACCACAAATATAGATGTGATTTGGCAGAAGTTTAAAATTCAAATCCCAAAGGTGTCACCCATGTTTGTGGCTGACATAGGCCCGTTCATACTGTAAAGGGATTTCAAATTGTAGACAATTTCCTTTCTATTCAATGGCTCGGGATTGACATCTCCTTGTGTTGATGGGAGTTTAGAGCAGCCACTAAATACTGGAAAGCTTTTTTCGTTTATTTTTATAACATTATTTTTCATTTTATCAGAAGAGAGGTTAATGGTGTTGCCCATCTTCTACAGAATCATGGTCATCATCGACGTGGATTTGGTCTGCTCCCTAAATGAATGCCTAAGGTCCACATGTAAAGGTGGGCTGACAGCATCAAAAAAGTGATTTACCCTTTTTGGTGGACGTGATTTTCTCTTTTAGATGCTATGTGTCTGCCCCTGCATGCAGGTGGACCTTAGGCGTTTGTTAAGGGGATGCACCAAATCCTTGGTGCGTCCCCTTAACAAACACCTACAGTCCTCCCACGTGCTGGGAGGACACATGACGTTAAAAAGTGTAAATCACTTTTTTGATGTGATGTGTCCTTCCTGCATGTGGGAGCATTTTAGGAGTTTGTTAAAGGGGAGCACCAAATCTGTGCTAAATCCTGGGGGATCGTTATTGGTCTCACACTATTGAAAGGCAAGCGCTCTTGCTGGAAAAGTGTCATATTATCTTCTTTCTTTGGTCCCAAGAAATTTAAACTTCAATATTCTTTTTTCATATTACGCTGTCAATTAATTGGATTTGGTTTGTAATTTATTATGTTCATTATTATCATTTTCAATGTCCCAGGGGTTGTTGACTCTATTTCAAGACCTTTATTTTCTTCTTTATGACCTAGTTGCCTTGAGTATTTAGTCTCCATTGTTAAGTATAGCACTTATACAAATCAAATAATATTCACAACGATATAAGATTGGAGAAATTTTAATACATTTTTGCACAAAAGAAAAAACTTATGATCACAGATGAAGTGATGACCCATTATGGTTAATTTAATGATCTTTATTAGTTAACATTTTTTAGTATAATACAAGTGCAATTTATTAAATAATAATTGAAAATCAATAGGATGCCTGGTATTACTAATAGAAGTTTTACTGTACAAGCAATCATATCAGTGTACAAAAAATAGCTTTTGATTAACTAGCCTCCTGGAATTAGAATCTAAACCAAGCATCCTAATAGTCTACTACAGGATATCCTTTCTATATTGGAAAGTGAAAATAGTGGATGCCAATGACCCTAATGAAGGGTTTAATTTGGAACTATACTGTAAGATTTTAAGATAGAAGTCCAACAAGTCAAATCCTAATCCTATTCTTTTGGGTAAGTAAAAGGAGACTGATTGTCTGTGTGGACACAGGCCTATGTAGGTGTGCCATTGATTGACACACGATGTATTTTGAATTTGGCGTCTTGTTTTACATCTCAACACTTTTTTGAACCACAAACACAATATGTATCAGCTTATAATTCACCATAAACACTACAGACACAGAACATTTTCTTCCATATAACTAGGAAGTACATTTGGTCAATGTTAAAAACCAAAATTCAAGTAATAGTGGTGACAAACAATTGTAAATCACTTTTTTTGGTGCTGATGTGTCAGTCCCTAACACCATTCAGACCTTGTTCGTTCATGCCATGTGTCCTGTGTGAAGTTTAATTTGGGTTAGCATTTGGAAAATTTTTTGATCTGTTTTAATGTTTTTTATGAGTTGGATAGGATACGAACTGAATTCGCATATGTATTAGGGTTTTGAAGATATTTATATGTTGTCGTTCAAGGGTTGCATGCATTGAGAGAGAGAAGTTCCGAAATTGTAAATCATCTTTAGACGTGTTTTCTTCCTAATAGTAAAAGTTTTCTCTACAGCTATGTTGTTTTTCCCTAAACTGAGATTTTTCATGTAGATTTTGTGTTGTGTGTGATTTCTTATTTCGTTTTGCTTGTTGATTTTAACACCATGTTCATACCTAATCCTAGGACAACCCTTTATTAACTAATAATTGTGAAGAAACAAACTTACTTAATCATTAGAACTAAGTTTTCCATATGTTCTTATTAATCAAAACAAACTCCACTACACAAGAAGAATCTTAATATAAGGGAAGCTATTTGTCTTAAGCAATTATCAGTTACGCAATTTCGAACCAGGATGACTCCTGTAAAAATTAGTATTACAGACTAGTACTTCATTAAATATTACATATTGACTTTACAGAACTAGCTTGGACTTGGGCACAGTACGAAGGATTTTACAAAAGGATAGATGTGGGCTTCTAATCTCACAAAGTCTTCTATGCAAGCTGGTGAGCATTCGAAATACAATCGTCAAAGGGTTATGTTGAATGAAAAATCTTGGGTCTAGGGCTGCATGGTACTATTTTTTAAGCATTACCATTGGTCTTATATATTTGTATTTTTATATATGCATTAGATAATCACTACAACAAAAAGCACCTTTTCCATCACTTAAAAAATGTTGCATATCGTTATATGCAGTGTTTTTCAAATGTTGTTTAAAGGGGCATTGCAAAAAGTCGTAGGCTTTATGCCGCACTGCATAAAATACTTTACACAGCGTTTTAGGTAGCATTTTGAAAACACTATGTAAAGTTTTTTTTATCTAATTTACCTCCCCTCATCTCTTCCTAACATTTTCAACCTCACAACTACGAAAAATTCCAAAAAATCACCACAACCAAGTTAAGTAAACAAGTTAGCTTTCCTGAACACCAATTATTGGAACAACTAAGATGAGGAAACAACAGTTGTCTCATGATGTATGAGTTAATTATTAAATAAACAAGGATCCAATAAGCACTTTGAATCTAACAAATGAAAGTCAAAATCAACTATTGATATATCCAATAAGCACTTTGCCAATAAAATTTTCAAGCTTTAACTATGTTTGCTAACATTTAACGAAAGAAGCCAACAACATTTAATTTGACATACCTGAACACCAATTATTGGAACCACTGCATACCGGGTATCAACAACAGAAACAAACCATGCATTGCGCACTGCTCACCCCTAAACCACCCCCTCCCCTTGATTACCTGAGCAGCTCAGGCAGACACGACTGCACACTGTTGCCCCCTCCCTAGATTCGACCCTGGGTCTTCGCTAGGGAAGACTGATGCCATAGCTACTTTGACAGTCGTACAAGGCGGGACTTGAACTAAGCCGGGGAGAACGAAAGTAGGCGACACCACAAGCTTTCCCAACCTTACCACCTAGTGCTTGGCACAACACCTAAGTAAATAGAGAGAGAGTAAATAAAATGAAGATTCAACAAAGATGAAGCGACCCTCCCCAAAACCTTGATTTCTCAACATAAATATTTAATACCTGGTGCCCAAAGCATATGCCAAGCACCCTTGTCTCCATGGCGTCCAGTGTTTATAGCAGGAAGCAAAGTTATCAAACATCTCTCTCTCTCTCTCTCTCTCTCTCTGAGATACACTGTCACACACACACAAATAAAAAAAGGAAATGGAAGTGCACCACGTGTAAATAAGGAAAAAAGAAAAGAAAAGAACCATCAGATGATTTATCACCTTGTTATGACTCCCCTGCAAGAGTGCCAAGTAAGTGTAGCACACTAGCACATCCTTATGGTCTACCTAATGAAGTCCCATTAATTTTTTTGTATCTACAATGTAGTGCAGAATTTCTATTTAAATCGTATCTGTTGTTGTACCCCCAGATGTTCTTAATGTCTTACACTGCATTTAAGGAAATGATCTTTGTAACCAAAATTGGTGTGTAC
>JAOXJP010112304.1:0-14081 GCA_025762735.1 Platanus orientalis
CTCGTAATCACTTATTCACCTATTATTTTCATTTCATTTAATAGTCATTTCATAACATTTTTTTCTAATGGTTTGAAATTACTTCCACATTGCACTTTACTTGCTTCCCAATCGCTTTTTATCCATTCTCCAAATGTTTCTTAATCGGTTTTCGCTTCTCGCTTCACGAGGATTTATTGAACCTCGCTTCCCGCTTCTCGCTTTCGCATTGCTTCCCACTTTTACTTCTCGCTCTGGTAACTATGGTCTAGATTGTAGTCTCCTTGGAAATCATGCACTTCCAGTCTTGTACCCTTATCAACTCCATGTTATACAGAATCCTGATACATTCTCCCATGACCTTGAGGTGGAGGCACATGTGTGTGGGGCTGAAATTTTTGCCTATGGTCCATACCTCTTTCCATAGGAACCACTTCATATTGATGTTGATTCAAAGTACTAGCACTCTCAATAGGTTGGCTAATAGGCTTTGGAACCAAAGGTGAAACAGGTACTGAATTAGATGGATCCTACACCAATGGTAGGCTCCTTTCATTGTTATTTTTCCCTAACACAATAGCAAGTAACTTGTCTAGGGATGCTTGCATAATATCCAAACAACCTTCCATATTGTCCATCCGCGTGATTAATTGGCTCATATTTTTTTTGTAGTCTCCAAATCTTGAGAATAGGTTTCTAATCTAGAGGCTAACTTTGCATTAGTAACCATGGTGAATTTGTGGAGAAATCGTCAATAGATAGGAATCTTCGCTTTGATGCAATACATATTGCATAACAGGTTGAAGAAAATTTGAAGAGGATAGCCAACAAGAAAGGTCTCAACAAAGGTTTCCTTAAAAGTGAAACCCATGTAAGTGGTTCTTTTAGTGAAAAGATTTCATAAACCACAAGTTAATGGTTTTTCTTCAGTTTCTTCATAACCAACGCATAGTTTCACCCCTCAGCATGCTAAAGGCAATGAAAGTGCGACATCCAAAGGCAAAGGCAATATCCAGTGTCTCCATTGCCAAGGTGTTAGGCACTTTTTAGTTCATTGCCCAAATTGCAGAATGGGTTTTTCTCATAAACAATCCTTGAATGAAAGTGTTAATGCATCCCAACCTAAAGATCCTACAATTTTGGAAGCAGAGCAAGAAAATGAAGATGATGGAAGTGAAAGTGGTGATAAACAACATTGCTATGTGCTTAATCCTCTACTGACAACTTCGGTAGATTTATTGATACAGTGTAGTGCAATGTACTTCCCCTTAAAGTGTGTCATATCCGTTTGGGTCAACCATGGCTCTTTGACAAGAAGGCTCAACATTGCGGGTGTAACATCACATATTCCTTCAAGCATGGCTCTTGTGAGATCAAGTCATTGCCAACTCAAGACTTGTCCACATTGAAGCTCAAGTGGACCGCAGGGTCTTTCCTTCTCAAGCGTGTTCCTTCTTTCGATGATAACATTGTTGGTCTACATCCCCACTCAACGGGGTTGAGTTTTTCTGAGATGGGATGTTGCAGCCAGAGCGTGGTTTGACAAAAATAAACCCAGAAGCCACAACAGAAAAAGCAGTCCAAGAAATTGGTGGAAAAATAGGGGCAGATTAAGGATTTTTCTTTTTTAATGGTTGTCATGTAATAAAGTGGGTTAAGAGGGGTTTCTTTATCTAGGAGAATAAAACAGCTAGCATGTGGGACCCATGTATTCTATAAAAGGGCCATAAATCAATGTATGGAACAATTTTTTTATGAAGAAATTTTATAGAAACTCTAAGTTGAAGTTAGTACTTCTTCCCTACGGTTGGTTCCGTGGGACTTTTGTAAACAAGTGGTTCTGTTACAAAACCTGTTAGTGGTTGCGGCTGCTAACAACCAATTAGTTGGTGTAGATTGGAACCTCTTCTTCTTCTTCTCTCCTTTTATTACTTCTTTTAACTTCATTCATATTCTCTGATTTGATGCCATAAATTTGGATAACAGTCTGAATTCTGTAAGTTTGAACTATCAATGCTTGTCTGCATCAATTGAAACTTTCAGAGTTTATTGTTTACCTCCTTATTTATTTTTCTACCAATTTCTAAGACATTTTGAGTTGTTTACCCTTTTTTTATAGGTAATTATAGGTCTTGTTAAGCCCTTTTAGTTGATGTTCTAATGAGTTACTAGAGACAGACCTGAGATTTGAAGAATTTATGTACTTTTACTCATCAGTTTAATCTGAATTTTTTTTGGTTTGTTCTCAATCTTTAATCCTATAGCCATGTAAAATTTCAGACCATTTTGACTTTCCTAGATGTGGTTTAAATTCATCCAAAGTTCTGTCCAGAATTGAGGTTCTGATTTGTTCACTTGATAAAACCCTAATAAATCTATCCATTTGGGTTTATTCCAGTCCTTGTTTGGACTTTCTTTTGAACCCATAACCTGTCCGACTTTTAGGCCCTAAGGCCACCCTGCATCATCCATATACCATTTTTACCACTATCTTTCTTCTATGTACCAAAGTTCGTAGGCCATCAATTTCCTACCCTTTCTTTCCCACTTTCTGTCCATATTAAACAATTTCTTATGTGCTCCTGCCATATATTCACCAAACTGTTATGCATAAGGTGCAGGTTAGTCCACTAAAACACAAGAAATGGCTAGGGCTTAGTAACTAAGTGTTTATCAATTAAAAAAAAATTTCTGGGATGAGAGTTCTGCTTAAGATGGAAAAAATAGCATATAGGAGACTGTTCATCAGTTTACAATAAGGAGATGTTTCAATGTTTTTTATTCTAAAGAAGTATACCTTACATAGTACTGCCACCCTAATGTAGGATACCAATTAGATTGGTCCTACAATAGGAAGAATGATGGGAGAAAACAAGAAACAAATTAAAGAAAGTCAATGATGCGGACAATCAAGCAAGACTTGTGTATGTACTCCCATATGAAAGGGCATAGTTTAGATGTACATGTTATGTGGGGTTGATTAAAATTATTTAGGGGGAGGTTAATGTTGTAATAAGGTCAATTGTGTCATGGTTAGTTTACTTTTTTTTGGGTTTTAGTTATAATCCCGTTTTTTACTTTGAACCCAATTTTTCTATGGCCAAAACTTAACTTTTTGGCTTGATTTTGGTGTAGTTAGATAGATTATTCAGTTACTTTTCTAATGAGATCAAGATTGCGCAAATCTGAGGTGATTTGGGAAAGTTATGATCAAATTACTATGGGGTGGTCACTAAAAACGGGAATAGTGTTTTTTCATGAGTTTTAATTTTTAGGAAAATAAGTTTTTAGGAAGTTTATGGTTTTAGAAAATTTGGCTAACAAGTTTATGATTTTAGGAAGTTTCTAATTTTGGCAAGTTTCCAATTGCTTAAGGTTGTAAGCCTATTTAAAGGCAACCCCTCTCCCATAATTTGATAGTGAAGAATAAAGAATTGTTTTGAAGATTTAGATGTTCCCAACGTGTGGTTGTGGTCATGTTCTCCTTCTCCAAGGGTTGATGCCATCTCCTAGGCTCCCCTCTTTTTTCCATGCGAGTTGTATCTCTCTTATCTATTCTCTCTCTCTTAGTCTTTTTTTCTCTTTCTCTTTCTTTCTCCTATATTCTTTCTTATCTTCTTCGTCCTCCTAAAAATTTCTTATTGGTTTTCATCAAAACCTCCATTAAAAGCACCTTCACTTTTCTAAAATTCTTTGATTTGACCCATCAAATCGTATCGGACTTTCATGAAATTTTAACTGTAGAACCCTGTCACACGTCAGAAACGACCATAAATTTTCAAACTCACGTGGAGGAAGAAAGAGAGAGTAGAAAGAAGAGAAGTCCATGACTTCCACCCTTAAGAGTCACCACACATTAAACTCCAAATCTTCAATTCATTATTCAAAAAACTAAATTATGTTAAAGTATATTAATTTGTGTATCTCCTAACACCTTAAGGTTTTGGGAGAGATGGTTAATTTACTGTCAACTTGGTATCAAAGCAAGCATGGTCATGAATTCGAATCCCGGTGGAAGTATTTTCCCGAATGTAATGTTGTATGTGTGTGTACGCATTGTGTGGACCCGTGCCTAGCTCCCCAAGTGTGTTCTCAGGAGAGAACAGTGTTCCTCCTAAGGGGGGTGTTGAAGCATATTAATTTGTGTATCTCCTAACACCTTAAGGTTTTGGGAGAGTTGGTTAATTTACTGTCAACTAATTACAACCTAAAGATCCATCTATTTATAAACTTAAACCACTTAGACTCCTAATCTAACTAGCACTCCTAATTAAAGTCCAAATTTGCAATTAGACCCTTTGTTATTAAAGCCTTATTAGATAAACCCTTAATACTTCCCTAATTTTATTCATTCCCAAGGCCTTTAGAACCTAGTTACAAAAAAACACAACTTAAATTAAATAAATCAACTTTCTAGAAATGACCCTAACATAAAACTAACTCAAATAAAATATCCCTAAAATAAACTAGAAACATCTCTAATATCCCTAAACTCTTTGAACTAAAGGAATCTTCACAAATCTAGAATCGAGTTCTATTGTGGGGAGGCACGTACGATAATCTCTTCTCATTGGCAGCATCATTCTCATTCTTTCGAGGTGGGGAGAAATTCGCCCTAGAATTTTGTTACATCCACATTCCATCATAACTACTTGTAAACGAACTTTCCAAACTTCGCAACAATGGTGACAAATGTGAGAGAGGGCCTAAGATTGAAAATTTCTTGTACAAACCCGGCTTCTTGGTTCTCGTCCTTGTTCTGCATTTTTTCTGAACTTTCAGCTTGACACGAACTTGCAAAGATCCTAGAACCATCATTGGCTTCTCAACTTCTAATTTTTGAACTGGAATTGGCTTCTCGACTTCTAATTCCCAAATTGGAATGAAAGAAAGAACAAGGTTGACTGGCTTTTACACAAGCATCCTCGTGGCAACAATTTTCTAAAGACGACTAAGCAAAGCATTTATAAGGTCATATCATTGTCTTTTTTTTTCTCTTCTTTTCTATCTCCTCGAGTCTATTTAGAACAATTTCACATTGGCATTGAAGAATCCAACGTTACCACATATCTTTCCAGCCATATTCTTTTGCACGAGCAATTTACCTGTCCACCTCTGCAAGTTCAACTTTGGCTTGCTCTTCTAACATCCACTTCAGATTTTCCTCATATATGGGAAAAGTGTGAGGATCTTCATAGATTTCCCAATAAAAATCTTTTGCCCTTTTAAGATCTTCATAACCACTATAATTCATGATAGTTAAAGCTCAATGAGGTATTTAGGGTTTTGCTCAACAGAATTTAGGGTTTTGGAAGCCCTTTCAAAAGTCCCAAAGATTTTAGGGTGACCTTAATATAATAGAAAGTACCCAAAAATCCCAAAAAGGATTTGGATTGTCACAAAGAAAGGTTTTGAGATTTCTTTCAAAACCC
Organism: Platanus orientalis; assembly: GCA_025762735.1. Lineage (NCBI taxonomy): Eukaryota > Viridiplantae > Streptophyta > Magnoliopsida > Proteales > Platanaceae > Platanus > Platanus orientalis. The sequence continues at coordinate 5,412 of JAOXJP010112304.1, forward strand.
CAAAATTTCTAAGGTTTGTGAAAAGATCCAATAAAGAAATTTAGAGACTTTACTCAAAGATTAGGGTTTTCCAAAATCTCCAAGGTTTAGCTCTAATACCAAATCTGATGTAGGATACCAATTAGATTGGTCCTACTAATCTAACTAGGACTCCTAATTAAACTCAAAATTTGCAATTAAACCCTTGTACATTAAAGCCTTATTACATAAACCCTTAACACTTCCCTTAAATTTTAAAATATTCCTTTCTAAGGCCTTTAGGGCCTAGTTACAAAAGAACACAACCTAAATTAAATAAATCAACTTTTAAGAAATGACCCTAACATAAAATAAACTCAAATAAAATATCCCTAAAATAAACTGGAAACATCCCTAATATTGCTAAACTCTTCGAACCAAAGGAATCTTCACAAATCTTGAATCGAGCTCTCTTGTGGGGAGGCATGTACAATAATCTCCTCATCTAGAAATTCTTTTTGACCTCTTTCCTTAAATTCTTGCTGATTTCTGTCCTTATCCATTGTTCTTACAATATTTAATTCAAGATTCATCAATTTTTTTTCTTGATTTCTTGAATCTGAAAATTTTGTAAACAGCAAATCTTCTTCATTTTCTTATACTTTCTTACCAAGAAACCTTCAAGAATCTCATTCTTGATTCTTTTTTGAATCCCCATCACCTTCTTAACCTTGTAGGACCAATCTAACTGGTATCCTACATCACACTCTGCATCAAACTTGAGATAAAATGATAAAATCGTTACAACATAGACTCCCAAATTTGAGACATAAAAACTGGCTCAGATAATAAACACTGTCAACTTGGGCAGGGACTCATACAGAGAACTGTAAATTTCAGCTAGCATCAGGTATTTAAAGATTGGGGGAAAGAAAGTATATCAGCTGGTAGATGTGCTTATTGGAATCAAGATAACTAGAAATAAGTAAATGGTTCAAATTGATTGGCAAGGCTGTATGATTAAAAAAAAGATCCACTTAAAACATGCTTCAGTCCACTGGCTCAAGATAGAGGAATTTGGATTCCAAGAGAGGCCAATTCAAAGGCGGATGCATTAGCCAAAAGGGGGGGGTCCTTAGAGATTCAATGTTTATAGGGTGCCCAACAGATGATCCTCTCATTTATCTAGTATTTTTTGGGGGGCATGTCCCCGTTCTTTCTCGTTTCTTCTTCTTTTTCTCATTATCTGTTGCTGTTATTTAGTCATCTTGTTTCTTCTGTTCAATGTCTTTGCTGTGTTTCTGTTTCCTCTCTTGTATCCTCTCCCTTTTATTTAATGAAGCATTTGTCATTCATCCAACCAAAAAAAAATAGAGATATCAAGCTTCTAAGCACAAACAAGACAATGAATGATTACTGATATAAAGAAATAAGCAGCATGGCTTATTCATCAAAACAAAGAATAAAAATGAAAGCAGCAAGGCTATACATACCTGTCAGAAATGGAAGGTTCTAATTGCATATTATTCAGATCTGTGGAACCATTTCGAAGGTTTGATGCCCCTGGAAAGAGATCTGGTTGCAAAGGGACACCAAAATCCATTTCATTTAAGTCATTGGATAAGCCCACGAAGTTCATTTCTGAAGCTTGTTCATCAGAGAGTGTGGTTGTAGTATTAGTTTGTTTCCAAGAATTTGAAAAGGGATCTGGGACATTTCTCGAGCTTGTATAATCTTGCCAAGCATCAAAGGAATCATCTTCCTCATTGATTTTGGGTACTTTCGCACTGCTTTTTTGCCATAGATCATCTTGAAACCATTTGTCACCAATGGAGGAAGGATTACTCAATTTAACCTTCAGCTCACCATCATTAGTCTCATCGTTCATTTCAAATTTCTCTTCTTTGCTAGATACACCAGTACTGGAAGTATGCCATAAATTATCTTGATTCCAGGGGTTGCTTTGGGAAGTGAGAGGAACCGACTCATTTTTTAATTTTACATTATTGTCTGTACTGTTGAGTTTAAACATCATTTCTGTCTCAGGACCGAAGGATGCCTCTACAGGGCTGGAGGAATTAATCGTAGAACCCTGAAAATGGTCAAATGATTCGGAGTCCCCAGGAAGAGTTCCAGAACTAGCTGACTGGAACTCAGCTGCCCAACCAGAAAAAGGATCACCAACATGACCTGCAGTAGTAACTGATTTCCCTGCCATGTCAAAAGATTGAGCATTCTCGAATAAACTAAGACTTCCCTGCCCAGTAAATTCCTGAATTTCTGCACTTCTGATCTGCTTGTTGGGTACTAACTCTTCCTTTGATATGCTGGAGACAGTCTCTTTCTTTGCTTCAGAGAAAAAGTTATCAAGGTCGACTCCTGCCAAGTTCAAAGAGCTTTTACTCTGAATTGGTGCCTTGCTTGTAAGGCTACTTTCAGTTTTCTCTGACTCAGCGGGCCAATTTAGTTCTATATTTAACAGATCAGACAAAACCAACTCATCATTTGATGCATTATGGCTTTTAGTTGAATCATTTTCTCCAGTGGCTAAACCAACAGCCTCCTGCAAAAAGTACTATTTTGTTCAATATTTAATATGCAAAGAATTTCAGGAAACAAGTTCTGAGCATGTCTTTTTAATTAGCATGAAAAATATAATCAGTGTCCCGATATAGCTGATTACTTCCATGCCAGCTATATTTATCCAAAATCATAAACAAAAGTACATGCAAGTTTAGCCAATTCTGATAACAGACCATGCCAATGTCTTTTACCAGCTTATCTAGTAAAAAATGGTAAAGTTTGTCCAGTGTACAACTACAGAACCTTATAGTATTAAACTGGATTGGGTGTCATACTTGTTATAGAACTCAAATAAATGAATTTAGTGAATTTATTCTGGAGAGGTGTTCAAATTAGTGTAGATGAGATAAGGATGTAAAGATTGATGAGTGGCAAGACTAGGAAGTATAAAATTAGAATTGACTGCATTTGTGAAACTTAGGGGGAACTTGATACACTACATGATGAGGGAAAGTCCACTGAGATGATTTGGTCATGTAAAACAAAGACCAATGATTGCACCTGTGAGAAGCGATAGAGTACAAGTTGAAGGCTCTGAAAGGAAAATGGAAAGACCAAAAAGGGCATTGGTTAAAATAGTGAGAAAAGACTTGATGACGCATGATTTTGTGAATAAGGCTTTGTTGAGCATGGTTTAAAAACTTGGGTTGGTGGCCGGGATCATTCGGCTCTGATCCCGATACTGGATCACACGATCCATGCATAGATCATTTGACCCTAAACTAATTCTAAGAAGAAAAAAAAAACTCTACAAATATTAGAAACATTTCTATGAAAATATGAGGTGAAAAACATAACGGTAGGCATGTTAAGTGCATCATACATTAATACACTGTTACAAGGCTTGTATAAGTTCAAGACTGCCCTTTATTTGATCAAACGTCCAATATGATTACATCTAATGCATAAAAAATAAACTATATATCTAATGCATAAAATGAAATATCTCCCCTTGCTCTTGATCCGGCCAAGAACACACACAAAAAAAAACCTCCTTTGATTCATCGAAATCACACCCAAATTTTGATTTTGATGTCAAAAAACATTAGATCTTGGCTCAAATACAATATTGGAACAATTTGAAAGCAAGAAAACAAGGTAAGAAGAGGCGTAGAAGCAAAAGAAGGGGTTTTGCCTTTTTTTTAAGTAGGATCATCCAATCGCAGCAGTGGATCATTCAATCCTAAGTTGGATGATGATCCGCACTATTCACATGTGGATTAACCGATTCTTTATAAGGATCAGACAATCCGGTCATAGATCAGCTGATACTTGTAAGGGATCGGTCGATCCATTGTGGATCACACTCCCCAGATCAGTCTCATCCGATCCCAAGTTAGATCGAACGATTGGACTTGGGATCGTCTGAGTTTTGAAACCATGTTGTTGAGTTAAGGCTCTAGATAGTGGAATGGCCAAACAAGATTCTGAAGCCAACCCAAATAGTTGAGATAAGGCTTTGTTGTGCTAAGACTCTGTGCAAGTGTCCTTGATTATTTAGTATGTCTTATTTACAAACTAGAATGCATATTGTAAACTTATAAAGTTTGTATCCTAGAAATGTGAAGTAAATCTTATTATAGATAGATGCATACTTTGTAATTTTTTTTATCAGTTATTGCTTAGAAAGGAGAAAAGCTACCTGATATAAACAATCACATACTATATTCATCTTTATCACAAGAGTATACAATTTTTTTCTCTCACAAGTAGGGAAACTCAAGTTGAACTATAACAATGTATTTGAGATGTTATTCAAGATTTAGGTGACAGGTATGTTAAGTAATGCTACCATCTAGCTTTCCGAGAATATATAGACACAAATGCAAGTATTGCTATGTAGCCGCAGTGGAAATATGTAGTTTTGCTGATTAATACATTAGGGTTTCAAGTAGAAGGAGAAGAAGATGAGGAAGAAGAAGAAGAATTGGAGAGAAAACGTGTGGAGAGTGTAGAGCCCCGCTCACATACTTTGCTTCATTGATGCAGCACAAAAGAAAAAATACCAATCCAAGGGTTAAACAAAACAGGGAGGCTGAAGAGATGATGTTGTAAAGGCTCTCACGTAAGAATTTGGGATTCAGAATTTGTATAAAACAGCAAACATGTGATCAGGCCTTTATCACTACACAGTGAGTAGTCACAGGACTTGTGGAGTTAAGTAGTGAAAATGGGACTAGGAATGGTATGTGGTAGAGGACTGACATAGCAGGATATGGAGACCAGAGAGTGGAAAAGCTGGTTCAGGACTTTGTTCAAACAGTGGCTGATCATGGATGAAAACAGGGTATGAAACCAGAATAATAGGAAGGATTTCTGGAACTATTTTTGACTGGTTTAAAAGGGTCTTAACAATTGGTTGATTTGGGTGAAATACCAAAGACTGTAGGTTGAAACAATAGGACTGGGGAACAGGGACTGGTTTAAAGGATAGTTCAGGGGTTTAAAGAAGGTGTTCCAGAAAGGGAATTTGTAGAGAGAGAGACCAGCCACAGGAAGGATTTGTATGGGATTTGTATTTGTCAATTGAAGTCAGAGAATCTAATATAAAACCTTAAATCAATTAGGGATTTGATTCTCAAGGCTACAGCAGGTTGCACAAGAGGGAAACCTCAGTATTGATTAAAATAGCAACACAAACAAATCAATTCTATAGCTGTTGCAAGGTACTTAAGGGGTAAGATTTCTGATTCCAGGTCTGCAACTTAAAGAACTTAAGCTGGGATTCACAACATATATCAGGGAGTAACTCTGGAACTGCCACAAGCCATAAAAGTTATGGTATTTGGGTTTCAGGTCTGGGAACAGCAAGGAAAAGAGTTTAAGGTATGCCGCAGATCTGTAAATAGGGATTAATGGATATGCTGTTGCAGGGTTTGAGCTATAAAGATAGCTGTAGGTTGCATAGTTGGGAGGGTTAAGGTTTGATCGAAGATAAATATGGTTAAATTGAGGGAAACTGAAGAAAATAGAAGACACACGAGTTGCAGAGAAACAAAACAGAAACTAGAAAAGAAGAGGATGGGGATAGAGTGGTACCTTGTTGATAGTAATCACCTACCTTCAAGCCTAGAAATCACCAACTAGGTTCAAGTCTTGGCACCAAAAACTTGAGGGAGAAGAGGCTCACTCGTGTAAAGAGAAAAAGCCAACTTTAATTTCATAATTCTTCATTCATTGTCAAATACAAGGGTTTATTTGTCTTTTTAAAGAGCTAAAACAAAAGAAAATAGAAACTAATAATAAAGGACTCCTTCCTAAGTCCTATAAAGACTTTCTAAAAAGAAACATAAACTAAAAACAAGCCAAAATTGTGTGGGGCTCCTAGAGCTGTCGACCACATCTAATTTTCTTATAATAGGGGTTTTAGCCCAAAAACAATAATGATAACGTCAAGCCTGTCCTACCTCTAATACTTAATAAACTATGAAATACCATAATAAAACTCTAATAAAAGACTTTAAAATGAAACCAAAGCCTCCATCATATATGTCTCCATGTGTTCCTCCATGCTCCTCCTTGTGTGTCTTCATACATGAACCCCACCAAGGCCATGTGTGGGCCCACTTACCTACGATGTCTGTATCAATATACATTCTTCAAATCATCGTTGAAGCTGAAAAACTAAACTGCATTCAAGGGACCATAGACATGGGTCAAGGCCCACAACAGTCATCACCTCGAACTTTACATTTCATGGACACTGAAAAAGAGGCCACCACCAAATCCCACACCTTGATTTTGTTCTTGTTCCAAATAATAACGGTGCCTCCTACAGCCCCCACTGAAGGCAGCAGAAGCAGAACCACCCAATCAAACCTTCTTAAAACTGCAAAGATTTCTAATCCCATTACTGTCAAGCTGATTAAGCATTGTCTCCTGGAGGATACCAATATCCACCCTTTGCTTCTCAAGAACTTCCTTCACAATCATCTTGCCGTCATCTTTCTCACCATTGCTATCAATGACAGCCATCTCAGTGGACTCTTCCTTATTTTGTAGATTTTTTCTAGATGTGTTCCTTTCCCCCCCTCCTGATCCTGTCTTTTCTAATAGTGACCATCATTCATCTCAACGTCTTTTGTCTTTTCTACACACATTCTATGTACCACCCAAAATTCTGTCCATCAGCTATAATTGTTCTTTTTGCTGTCTTTAAATTGATTTCCTTACGTCTAGTTGGTATGTGCACTGCAGCCACCTACTTCTAATTCAGTGAGCACCTCTCTCTTCTGTACTATGGAAGAAAAATAAGGAGCAGGTACTAAAAAAGAATATTAACCTGAAATGTTAGTTCATACTTCATAGGTCCACCAGTTTTTCAAAGGATACGGATTTTGAATGAAAATGTGGAATGACTTCGTTTATAATTAATGTATTCGTGAACTCCTCATTGGTGGTATTTGCTTTTGTTTATTGAGTGTTGAAAATAATTTTTTTATTAAAATAAAGGATCAAAAGGAATACAAGAAAGGGGAGTGGAACTCTCTGACTATTCATAGAAAGGGTGGCCCAGTGCACGAGGCTCCCGCTAACGCGGGGTCTGGGAAGGGCAAGATGTACGCAGCGTTACCCCCATTTCTGGAGAGGCTGTTTCCGTGACTTGAACCTGCGCCACCAGGGACGCAAACGGTAAGCCTTACCCAAAATATTTGAGTAAGGCTTAAGCAAACCCAAAATATTTGTTGAATGTAGAAAGTTGCCATACGTATGAAATGAGAAAAAATCTATTTGATGCAGGACAGCCTAGTGTTGGCTGATATAACCTGTGGGTTATGGGCCATCAAAGATGATAAACAAGCTTCCCACCAAAATCAGATTCAATTCCCAACCCAGTGGTTCAGTAGAAAGTCCTTAAAAGGATTCAGGTATGCATAGGTTAGAGATATAACAATAGTAAAGTACAGCAGCAGGCCGAAGAGGCATGCATTAATACCCATTTGCTATAAAGATTCAGGCTTAACTCAGGTATCCAGAACAGTAAGTATAGCTCATCAATCAGACCTCAAGTGTATAAAATACGATATGTATATAATACAGATGATGTTTAAAGGAACTGTTAAAGGGTATGTGGAACATATGGGTTATTACAAAAGGTCTGCAGTAGGTCTCTGGGCTTCCTTGGGACTGAAGAATGTAGAGTTTTATAAGAAAAAAAAATCAGGCTGGTAACTTATTGAGGTGGTTTCTTAGTATAATCAGGACATGAGGCTGCAAATAAAGTGCTGCAGAGGGAAAAGATATGTGATCTGTAGAACACCTAAACAGCAAGGATAGACTAATAACTAGACCACAGGTTTATAGGATTAAATAGAAACAGAAATAACACTACTAGCAAATAGGTATCACCAGTGGTTAGAAGAATGAGTTAATATATTAACACTGGACTGATTCCATGGGACCATAAGGTATGGTTAAGAACTTTGACTGGTACTCGCTTAGATATTTTAGCAAACAGGTGATAGTTCCATTGTGTTAAAGTAATACAGATATGAGTTAAGCCAAGGTGAGGCCTGACTAATGTATAGGTGAAAGTAAGTGGATTGAGGTTTAGGGGATATGAACCACAACAGGTTGGTATGTTTGGGGTTCATGTTTTGACACATATATTAAGTTCTGTGCCGCTGGTAATAGGGTATGTCAGTGAAGATTTTGCAGTGGTATTGGGGTGAAGAAGGGCTTAGAAATAAGGATTTTGGTTCAGATTGGGTCTGCAAAGCACCAGCAGTTTTTGGTATAGTGGTAGATAGGAAAACCTCAAAGGAGATGCCCTAAACCCCACACGATAACCAAAACTTTGTGTTATGTTAGACTGCAGTTTTAAAGAACAGAAAATAAATGGAATAGAGGCTGCCGCTAGTTACTGGAAGTGATGGGTTTTGGTTTTAGACAAAAAACAGAAAGGTTTCAATGTTCTAAGGTTGCCTCAAGGTTCAAAGTAGGGTGTTGGATTTAGAATTTTTATTTTTTAAGTAAAGGGAAAAGGATTTGAATGGTAGCAGGTCTTGGGGTTGAAGAAAACCAACACAGACCACTGAAAAGAAGAAGAACCTGTTGAAGTATATTAATTCTTGTATCTCCTAACACCTTAAGGTTTTGGGAGAGTTGGTTAATTTACTGTTAACATGG
>JAOXJP010112314.1:0-14081 GCA_025762735.1 Platanus orientalis
AAGAGGGCTTGCTAGTTGGTGAGATGACATTTTGTCTCTAATCCTTGTACTTCATTTTGATTGTGTTCATTTTTTTTTCTCATCTGGAATTGCTTTTACCCTTTGTTTTTGTTTTGGCCTGTCATCAACAAAAGGGGTTGTTATAAGTATGTTGCTGGCGCATATGTAGATGATTAGGGTCCTGATTTTTATTTTAATTGGTGTGCATGTTAGTGGCTGCATCAACAGAGTAGTTGTGGTTGCATTGATGTTAATGTTTCTCAGGAATGAACTGACCATATTGACATGCTTACGGGTGATTTAGTGAAAAAAGGTAATTTACTTATATGAGCATAACTGGATCTATTTTTTCTTTTTGTCAAAAACAAAACCATCCAAATTGAGGAGGGGGTATCATCATTTATACTTGGAGAAATTTTGTTTGAGATAACTGCTAAGCCAATTCTTTCTAGGATTCTACTCTTAAGGGGTATCATCCATCATTGTTACTTAGGTTAGGACCACATCTTTTGCATAAGTAAGGCCCACCATTGGCCCAATGCATGTGGCACGCATGATAATGAAGTCTCTTTGTGCTGGGCTTTCACAGATAAAATGTTGTATAAAGTATATCAGTTGCATGTCATTGATTGGTTGGCAGATCACTAATGTTTTACATGTGCAACCACGGCCCCAATCTGTCTGAATACTAGTACTAGTTGATATCTTCATGTGGATTATAAGATGAAACATAGAATGTTATGATTAGCAAGTGCCATGAATGCAAAATGTTGTATAAAGTAAAACTTAGAATGTTATGATTAGTAAATTCTTAGGGGATATAACAAAGGAGTATGCTATGTTCAGAATTCAGAATTGGAATTGGATTTAAATAGTATAGACAAACTTCCAAGACATTTTGGTGAATCTGCTATCTTGGTCAGCTCTTGAGAAAGTGGGCTGGATTTGAGGCCTAATAATTATCGTGGGCTAGGCTTGGGCCTAAATATTTAAGAAATTTTGGGCCTGGCCTGAGCCCGAGTCTATCATATAATATAGTGGGCCTAGGCCGGGCCTACCATGCCCCGGCTCGAGCCCAACCCATGCTGACCCCTATCTGTATACCTTTGGTATATCATATGTATTGTGATTAAGGCATGATCGGACATCATTGCGCAGGGGGATGACGCTGACGTCAATAGGGCCGTATCACCAGCCTGAATGAAAGTTTAGGATTTTGAAAAATCTCATTTCCCTAATGATTTTGGTGTTTTTTGTGAATTTTTTTGATGCATGGTTGATTTTATTTCGAAGTTTTTTGTGAAAAGACCTCGAAAAGCTCCGTTTTTGGAAAATCAAAGATCTACAATGATTGGAAATGTTTCAAATCGATTCCTTCGAAAGGAGTGGTCGTTTTTTATGGAGAATCTATAAAAACAAGTCCCATCTTGTTTCGTTTTGGTTTCAAAGAGTTATAGCGTTTTTCGGCCTAGTGTGTCAGGGATGCCTAGGACGACTTTTTTGTTGTGTTGGGCTTTTTTTTGAGACCTCCGGTTGATCCCCTCAAAATGATAGGTCATATTTGGGTGGGAGAATATGTTGGGATAGGCCTCGCAAAGTTTGGTTGAGAATTAAGGGTTTTTTGGTGGTTTTTGGCCAAGAGAGATCATGGCATCTGGGACAAAGTTTTGCACCTCTTGTCTCATTTTTTCGTGCCTTCAAATCTAAAGGTCTAGTGATGTGAGTGGTGAATTACTAAGGCTTTCGGATGTTATTTGGCTACTTCTCATGGCTGTTTGGGTCACTTGTTGAGATCAGAAAATCAAATTGTGAGACAAGTGAAGGAGTGAGGATTAGTTGATTGTGTGTGTGGGGCTATCTTGTGATGTGAAGAATGTCAGAAGTATCAACAGATTCTACAAATAAGGATGATGCTCAAAGTGGTCTGAGTTCTATTAGTATCATGTCACCTATGGGTATCCAGGGTGGCAATCCCAGTACGCATATCACCATTGTCAAATTGGATGAAACGAATTATCTAGAATGGTCCCAATTAGAGAAGATATATAATGGTGGAAGGAGCAAACTTGCTTACATAAATGACTGTGTTCTTGAACCAGATGCTTCAAATACTCAAGCTTATGAGAAATGGGAGTATGAGAATCTGACTATTATGTTTTGGTTACTTAACTTGATACAACCACAGATCAAGCTTGGTTTTTTGTTTCTTTGAACACCTAAGGATATATGGGGACTCTGTTGCATAGACCTACTCCTAGATATAGAACTTTTTAAGGGTTTATCAGTTAAATCAGGAAATTGCTCATCTTTGTCAGGGGGAAAAAAGCCTGGGCAGTTACTTTCCACTTTGTGTAGCATGTGGGAGGAGTTAGAGCATAATGAAATATATAAACCAAAATGTCAGGTAGATGCAGTGGCTTACAATGAGAAGATCGAGGGAGGTACAATTTTTGAATTTATGATTGGGTTGAATGACGAATTGGAATTGATCCGTGTCATTATCCTGAGTAGATGTAAATTTCCATCTTTGAATGAAGTGTATGCACTGGCTCAGAGTGAAGAAAATAAGAAGAATGTCATGCATCAGTACTCTTCTACGACTCAAGAGATATCTGTTTTAGCCTCCACCCTTGTTTTGTATAAGGAGGTAAAAACGGCTTTAAAAAGCCATTCCGACTTGGTCATGATGATAAAGAGAAGATTCCATGAAAATAGGGATCCATTGATAAGGATAAGATCCATTGCAGTCATTGTGGGAAGATGAGACATACACGTGAGAATTGTTGGGATCTCATTGGCTGATTTGAAAAATTCCATAAGCCTATAAATGAGCGAACAAACTTTGTCAATCCACAAGAGAAGGATATGTGTCCTATTTTTATTAACTAAAAAACAGTTGACATTGGCACTACATCCTCTGGTGAAACTTCTCGGCGGATGGTTACAATTCTCAAAGCTGAAATTGAGAATCTACACCAGTTCATGACATAGCTAGAGGGGTCTATGACAACGAGTCTCTCTCCTACCTTCTCATTTGCCTCCATAAAGTCAGGTACCCATGCCACTGCTTTCCACGTCTCTTCATCCACATGTTCATAATGAATTATTGATTCAGGGAAATCAGATGACATGACAGGTCTGTCGTCATTATATTCTTCTTATTCTATTTGCTCTGGTCGTGACAAAGTTAGAGTGGCAAACGGGGCATTGTCCTTTATTTTTGAGAAGGCAATGTCAATGCCTCACTTACTATATCTCTATCCTCAGTTCTGCATGTTCTTAAATTTGTGACAAATTTGTTGTCTATTAGTTGTATCACTCGTGATTTAAATTGCTCAATCATTTTCTTTCCATCTCACTATGTTTTTCAAGACCTAGATTCAAGGTAGACGATTGGGAGTGGTTGTGTAGCTGATGGACACTGTGGATTCTCAATTGTCAACAACATGTTTCTCTTGTAGTCATGATTGTCATTTAAGTAATACAAACCAGTTAATGCAATGGAATAATCGGTTGGGTCATTTATCAATAGTTTCTTTACGTATTTTGTTTCCAAGTTTATTTGGGTTTAGTGTCGAGTCTGATCTTCATTGTAAAGTTTGTCAATTGTCTAAACAGGTTTAGAACACTTATTCTCTTAGCATTAATAATAAAAGTTTTGTTCCATTTTCTTTGGGATATTCTAATGTTTGGGGACCTTCCCTCACCACCCCTCTTTGGATTTCGATACTTTGTTTCATTTGTTGATGATTATTCATGGTGTACATGAGTGTATTTGATGAAAACAAAAGGGGTCATTTCTTCAATATTTCATACCTTTTACAAGATTGTTCAAACTCAATTTGGTACATCCATTAAAGTTCTCAAATCTGATAATAGGGAAGAGTACAACTCACACTCCTCAAACAAAATGGCATTGCTGAACACAAAAATCGCCACCTATTGGAAGTGACACGATCTCTCTTATTTGGTATGAATGTCCCTAAAACTTTTTGGTCTAAAGCTTTACTTACTGTTTCCTATTCAATAAATCGCATGCCTTCTTGGGTTCTTCATCTTAAAACACCCATTGATGTATTATATCCTAACAATCCTCTATTTCTTGTGTCCCCTAAATTATTTAGGTGTCTGTTATGTTCATATACATAAAAGGGGATCGGTCAAAATTGAATCCGTGTGCAGAAAAATGTATATTTTTAGGATATCCGTCTACTCAAAATGGCTATAAGTGCTACAACCTAGGAACTAAAAAAGATTTGTCTTCATGGATGTTACTTTTTCTTAGTCTATTCATTTTTTCTCCCATTCCAAAACCTTTCAGGGGAAGAGTTTGAGCTATTTTAATGCTACCACTACCCACTCCAGTTTCTCCATTTTCCTTTGATATCCCAAATTCAGACAATGGGAAAGATCTAGTTGTTTATACAAAGAGAAAGAAGGACACAACGAGCGATCCACCTCTGGTTGCCTCTTTGGATCCAAGTAATTTTTCATTTCCTATTGCTTCAATTCCTTTTGATAATGAAGCTCATTTTGTAAATGATGATGACCTTCCCATTTCCCTTCGCAAAGGAAACAGATTTTGTACTAATCACGCTATTTTAAACTTTGTATCCTATAAGACCTTGAGTCTTGTATATCATACTTTTGTTGGATCTGTATCATCTGTATAGGTCCCTTCCAATATGAAAGAGGCAATTTCTTATACTCGATGGCGAGATGCGATGCATGAAGAAATGACAACTTTGGAGAATGAGACACGTGAACTTGTGGACCTTTCAATGGGAAAGCAACCAATAGAGGTCTATATTGTTAAATACAAGACAGATAAATCCATTGATAGATATAAAACAAGGTTGGTGGCAAAGGGATTTACTTAGACATATGATATTGATTATCAAGAAACCTTTGCTCCAATGGCCAAGATGAATTCCATCCTGGTGTTGTTATCTATTGTAGTCAACAAATAATTGCTACTTTGGCAGTTAGATGTGAAAAATGTATTTCTTCATGGTGATTTATATGAAGAAGTGTATATGATGCTATCTCCAGTCTTTAAAATTCCAGTAAGTGAGGGTAAGGAGTACAAATTAAAAAAGACATTGTATGGACTCAAGAAATCACCAAGAATTTGGTTTGAAAGATTTAGTAGTAATTTAACCAAAATTGGTTACAGGAAATCCCGAGCTGATTATACTCTATTTGTTAAACATACCTTAAACGGAACTACAACAGTCATTGTGTATGTGGATGACATAATAGTCATTGGAGATGACTTAGAGGAAGTGCGCAAACTAAAAGCTTATTTGAGTAGTGAGTTTGAAGTAAAGGATTTGGACACACTTCATTATTTTTTGGGTCTTGAGGTTGCTTGTTCCAAGAAAGGTATCTTCAATCCAAGACTCACTTGATAAGATCCAACTTTCTCTTCAGCAGATGAAATCAAAAGTGGTTGATTTTACATTTGAGGTTGTAGTACATGATGATGAGCTACAAATCGTGGAAGAGAAGCATGATATGAAAGTACAAGAAACTGAAGCCAAGACCGGGGATAAAGATATTATTTTGAAGGACCAGTCTAAAGATGAAAGTGATGCTCTTATTGTGTAAGATTCTGATTAGACTACTTATGAGATGATTGATGTAACTAGTGATGATCAGTTTAATGAGCGTGTGGAGATTGTAGATGAGTGCCACATTGCTATTCCAGTGTGTGAACAGTTATCAGACGATGTTCTAGTTCCAATATAGGAGGAGATCCAGTCCATTTTAACAGACACACTAGCCCAAGATTTTGTGATGTTTCTAGATATTGTTGAGTCAGTTCATATTTAGCCAGTAAATGAAGGCCATGTTCCCACTAAGGAAGAGGTATATGTTATTTTAATGGATACACCAGTTCTTTCATGGTTATCTGACTCTAGCATAATTACATTTAAGGTGGCTAAGGACGAGTGTTATGAGGTTTTTCCATTACCAACTACTTATCAGAGGGCAAATGAGCTATATTATAAGGTATTTCACATATCAAATGTTCACAAGATGATGGGATTACATCATAATTTGATCATGAGAGGATTTGGTATATGACTATGTGGTTCAAGCTTCGCAATGTTGTTGATCCTTTCCCTCTACAAAACTCGAGGTCGAGTTTTTTCGAATAAGGGGAGTTTGATGCGGACATTAGGAAACACGTGGGACCCACATGGGTCATTGTGGGGTTCACACATGAGAAGACACATGGAGGAACATCTTTGGGACACATGATGAAGTCTTTATTCAACTAGTTTACTATTTTAATTAATAATCTATGAATTATTATAGTCTAGGACATGGAGGTCATTTTAATTTTTGTTTTTGGGTATTTGTGTAATAAGACATTATTGCCAATGGTATTTTAATAATATTAAAGTCAACAAGTCAAAGTGGGCCCTCTAAGAGTCCTGTACGAAATTCTCTAGAAGGGCCTGATTATAGCTGTTTTTGGTTTTAGAAAGTGAAGTTTTTAGTAGTTTTGACTTGAGGAAAGTCTTAGGTAGCAAGTAGGTTAGTAGTTGAGGAGTTTCTAAGTTGATTTCTTGCTATTTTTCATGAGTTTGTGAGCCTATATACGGGTTGCACGTTTTTATACTTGGCATGATTGAATGAATAAAAATTTTAGTTGTTTTCTTGCTCTCCATGAGTGAAACTACTTCTCTTCTTCAAGCTTGAAGAGTATTCAAGTCCTTGGTGCTTGAGACTTGGCTTGGTTGGTGATTTCCAAGTTTGAGGTTGGTGATTTTCTCAAGGTACATCTTATCTTCTCATCTTTATCTTATTCTCTTTTTCCTTTTTATTTTTTCTTTTTCTTCTTATTTTATTTTCTTCTTCTTCTTGAACCTTCATTAATAAAGCTTCAAATTTTTTGAAATTCTTTAGTTTTACCTAACAAAACTTATCAGAAATTCATGAAATTTTAACTGTAGAATTCTTGAACACATAAAAAACTACCCTAAAAATTTCAGAATTTTCCGATGTGTTAGAGGGGTAGTTTGGTAATTTTTGGACTTTCTGTCCAAAATACAGAAATACCCTTTTGAGTCTTTTTTCCTTATTTTCTTATTTTCTATTCCTTTTCATTCTAACATCTATTCTACCATTCTATTTCTTGATTTCTCCTATTTTTTGGCTACTTAATTGCTTTAAAATTCAATTCTTGAATTATTTTGCTACTGCACTTTGATTCTCATAATTGTTTGAGCTTCTTTGAATTATTCTACATCAATTCTT
Organism: Platanus orientalis; assembly: GCA_025762735.1. Lineage (NCBI taxonomy): Eukaryota > Viridiplantae > Streptophyta > Magnoliopsida > Proteales > Platanaceae > Platanus > Platanus orientalis. Next base: position 7,270 of record JAOXJP010112314.1, read on the forward strand.
GGTATCTTTTTCTTGTATTGTATCAAAAGGTCTAAAAGAGCATTTTTGGGACAAACCCACGAAATTACCAAAATTCCCCTAGTGACACGTCCAAATTTTTTTTTTATGAAAGAAAAAATTTATTAAATAGAGGGAAACAAAAGGAAATCAGGGGGAGGGGAGTGAGCAAAAAGAGCACAACCCAACCCAAGACCCTAAACTAAATGGGGGTGCAACCAATGAACACATCCCACTCCCTACGCAGATCCCTTGGTCTCAAATCACCACACCCTTTTCAAAGAATAGCCCAAAAGTAAATCAACTCCTTTACATTGCTATACACTCTAAAAGCCGGCATGGCGTGGCCCTCGAAGACCCTCATATTTCCCTCGCACCAAATAGACCAACAAATAGCAGTTGGGACTAACCTCTGGATCCGATTCCCCCACATAAAGAAGGCCTTACTCCACCAAGCAGCCAGAAGAGACTTTAGATCTCTAGGGAGCACCAAACGAAATCCAAAATCTCTAAGGATCCCAAACCAAACTTCACAGGAGAAAGGGCAATGAAGAAGAACGTGGCTCACATATTCACAATCCTCCTTGCAGAGATTGCAAATATTAGTAAGGATAAATCCCTTTCTCCCAAGGATATCAACTGTGGAAATCTTACCCAGACAAGCCACCCACATAAAAAACTAGATCTTTAGAGGAACCGGGGTGTATCAAATGTCCTTCTAAGGAGCCTGGACATCTGAAATTTTATAGGGAGTTAGATGAACTTTAGGGGGATTCCCATACAAAATTTCATTGATTTCTGAGGTCTCTAAGTATATAAAATATTTAAAACTCAAATCTATAGGGATTCTTTAATCAAGAAACCAGAAAATTGGGAAATGATAGATCTTTGAGGGTTTCTTGAAAGGAAAAGTGAAGAAGAAGGTAAGTTTAGGTTTTATTTCAAGTTTAGACTTTAGATTCAAGAACACCTAACAAGAAGGGATATTGAATTGGTTCTTGATGAATCTTTAACTAAAAGAATAATAACAATGATTAAACTTAAAAAAATAAGCAAATAATATTAAAGATCAAGAATCAAGGTTCAAGAAACAAGAAATAGGAAATAAAGAAGAGAGAGGATGGAGATTTAACGTGAGAGAGAAAAGAGAGAAGAGAAGAGAGAAATTACCTCTTACTCGTGGGATGTAGAGAGAGAGAGGAGAGAGAATGGGGAGCCCCCGACTACAACGCAAGAGGATAACACCGCCACACGTTGGACTCAAAAACCAATTCATTATTTCTTTTTTCAAAAACTGAATTACATCCTATTGGACCATCTATTTAAAGGTTTTATTTCAAAGTCCTATTTGAATTAAGACTCTAAAATCCAAACTAAGTGGCTATACGACCAACACTAAAATACTCATTTTCTTTAACTACAAAAGACTCCTAAATCTTCTAAAATTGCAAATAAATCCTTTGGCTGAAGTCCTTATTACACAAAGACTCTAAAATATTAAAGTCTCAATAAAAGCACTCCATAAACTTATTCCAAAAACCCTAAAATAAAATAACCCTAAAATAAATCGGAAACAACCTAAAGCCTTGAACTAAAGGAATCTTCCAGGGATTTTCCAATCCTTTAATCTGGCTCTCTTTTAGGATAACACGTACATCAATTCTTCACATCGGCTGCATCATTCTCCCAGGGTAAGAAAAAATTCAGCCTCGATTCATCGCATTCACATCCTATCACAACTACCTGTTGACGAACTCTCTGGATTCCTTAACAATGGGGATGAATGTGGTGGGGGCCCTAAGATTGAAGATTGTTTGCACGAACCCGACTTCTTGGGTCTCGTCCCTGTCCAACATTTCTTCCAAACTTTAGGCTTGGCACGAACTGACAAAGATGTTGAAACAATCATCGGCTTCTTGGCTTCAGTCTGGCTTTCAGATTCAGGTTTTTGAATAGAAACTGGAGAAGATGTAGAAATTGCTATAATATTTTTTTGTTCTGCTACTTGCTTATCCATATCATCAAGAATCCTTCACATATTATTAAGTGAGTGATGCATGATATCATCATTTACTTCAACAAGCCTATGTTGAAGGATATCATGTTAACCTTGGAGGATCTTGCAGTGCCAATAATTAAAATAATTCTCTTGTCTTACCCTTTCCAATTGATTAAACTCTTACCTGATTTCAGGTTCCACTAGATACTTTACCCGACTTTCGTATCTTTGAAAAGTTAGGGGATCATGGTAGAGATTTCAATGATAGTTCATAAGAGGATCTTTATAGCCACTATAATTCATGATGGCTAAAGCTCAGTGAGGTATCTTTGGGATTAGCTCATAAAATCCAGGGTTTTGGGACACCTTTTAAGAACTCAATTTTTTTTTATTTTGGGTTTCAGGAAAATCCAAAAAAGAATTTTAGAAACTTTTCACAAATTTTAAGTTTTTTTCCAAAATCTCTAGTTTAGATCTGATACCAATTTGGTGTAGAATGGTGGCTTAAAGAATATGCAGAAGCTTATACCGATTTAAGGAATCAAGAACTTGTCTTAAACACCTTAAACATAGCAAATTTTACGGAAAAAATTTAGGACAAAAAGAAAGAATTGAAATAGGAGAAATTAGGAAGAATGTAGAAGAAAGACAAAAAAAATTTGGGGAAAAGGTCTAGAAGGGCAATTCTGGAATTTCTAGGATAGATTCACAAAATTACAAAAATTCCCTTACTGATGCATCAAAATTTTATGAAATTTTACAGGGAGTTAGATGACCTTTAGAGGGATTCCCATACAAAATTTCATAGAATTTTGAGGTTTCTAGGTATGTAAAATATTTAAAACTCAGGTCTATCAAGAAACTAAAAAAATTGGAAATGATAGATCTTGGAGAGTTTCTTGAAAGTAAAAGTGAAGAAGAAGGTAGGTTTAGGTATGATTTCAAGTTTAGATTCAAGAACACCTCACATGATTGAATCTTGAAAGGTTCTTGATATTCTTGGTTAGAAAATAGAAGATGGTAGGGTTTTGCTGTCTGCAAATTTTCAGATTAAAGAAAGTAATAAAGAAAGGTTAGTTATTGAATCTTGGATAAAAAGATTGTAACAAGTGGAGAGACTTATTAAACCCAGCAGGAATCTTAAAGAATCATCAAGAATAACGAAAATAAGAAGAAAGAGGAGGGAACTTACCTCAACTCGTAGAGGAGGAGAGAGAAAAGATATAAGAAGGGGAGCCGTGGCTAGTCAGCTACCACCCTTGGAAGATCCACTTGTGGACCCTAAAATCAACTTCTTTATTCCATTCTTTCAAAAAAAAACTAAAGCTGATTACAATCTATTAACCACTCTTTATATAGACATGTACTATTAGACTTCTAATCTAGCTAGGACTCCTATATTTGACTCTAAATAAAATTCCTTATTAAAACTCCCTAATATTACATCTAAGACCCTATAAAATACTTCATAACAACATAACTAATAATTTCCCTTTTCCAAGGCCTAGATAATAAATTAAACTCCTAAATAAAATCAAGAAACAACCCTAAAATAAAATAAACTCAAATAAAATATCTCTAAAATTTCTAGAAACATCCCTAAAAGCCTCGAACTGAAGGAATTGTCCAGGTTCCTTAAATCTGGCTCTCTTGTGGGATGGCACGTACATTAATCTCTTCACATTGGCTACATCATTCTTTTGGGTAGGGAAAAATCTGGCCTCAAATTTCGTCGCATCCATGTTCCTTTCTAGCTACTTGTTGACAAACTCTCCGGACTCCGCAACAAAGGTGATGAATGTGGTGGAGGGCCTAAGATTGAAGACTGTTTGCACAAATCCGGCTTCTTGGAGATTCAGGCTTTTGAACAAAAATTGGAAAAGATGTAGAAATCTAAACTTGTTCTTGTTTTGCTTTGAGCTTTTTCCATTCTGCCACTTGCTTGTCCATATCATCAAGAATCTTTTGCACATTATTAAATGAAGTACGTATGATGTCATCATTTATTTGAACAAAGCTTACGTCCTAACTATTGGATGTTCCAATAGTCAGAACAATTCTCTTATCTTATCCTTTCTAATCGATTATGCTCTTGCTTAATTTTAGGTTCTTCTAGATGCTTTATCCAACTTTCATATTTTTGAAAAGTTCGAGGATCATGGTAGAGATTCTGATGCTAGTTTATAAGAGGATCTTCATAGCCACTATAATTTATGATGGTTAAAGCTCAATGATGTATCTTTGGGATTTTTTCACAAAATTCGAGGTTTTGCTCAAAAGATTTAGGGTTTTGAATCCTGTTGGAAAACCACAAAAATTTTAGGGTTTTGGAAAAATCCAAAAGAGAAATTTAGATTTTCACAAATTTTTGGGTTTCCCCAAAGTCTCTAGGTTTAGCTATGTGATGTGGGAGCTTGTAGTGTGAAGAAGAAGAAATTGGAAACCATGGATGGTCCTCCATGTGTGTCCAAAAGTTTAGGTTTTTATTTTTCTGTTTTAAGATTGTTTTTTTTTTTTTTTTTTAAATGTAATAAGGCCAATAATGCCAAGGTTTGTTGGTTTTTTTTTTTTTTAGAGAGTAATCATGTCATTTACCTTTAGTCTAGGTTTTCTAAGGTAAAAACTTTCTCTTTTGGCTTGATTTTGGTGTCAATAGAGAGGTTATTCAGTTGTCTTTCTAATGAGACCAAGATTGCACAAATCCTAAGTAATTTGGGAAAACTATGACCAAATTACTAAAGGGGTATCAATGAGTGATGAGGGAAGAGAGAGGGGGTTGCGCTCATATTAATGCCGGGGGGTTCTGGTGGCCAAATCCGGATTGTTCATTACAAGGCTAGATCCAACGGTTGTGGGTGTTTCTTTTTGGGGTTTACCTCTTATATCAAGATCTTTATGGGTTCTTTAAGGGAGGCTCTTTGTGGGGACTCGGTGTCCCATTTCTTTGATTATATATATTTTTCATTAAAAAAAGAGAGGTTCTTGGAGGGAGTGTGTGGATCATCCGATCCCTAGCAATGATCGGATGATCCACTGTGGATTGCGATCCTAACTTTTAGATCGGACTGGTCCTGTCCAATCCCGAGTTGGATCAGGGGATCCGATCCGAGGCCAGACGACTTTTGAGACCATGATAAGAACCAGTTAAAACTGGCCAGTTGAACCACCAGCTTGTTTTAATGATGCCTTTGGTTTTCTAGGACAAACCACTAGTCGAACCAGTCAAATTGTGAACCAGACCCCTCTCCGGGTTGAAGTCCGGGCCAGTTTTCAAAACAATGCTCCTGCTAAACATAAAATTGAACATTCATATGATCTCAGTAGCTGTTTCGTGGTGGCATGAAATAGATCCTTTTATGCTTTCAACATCAGTCTGATTTAAAACATTTACAAGTAGTGGATTTTGTACAATAAATTGTAATGGTTATGTGATTCCCCAGGTGAAGTCAAATCAAGGAAGTCTACAGATTTACTTGACTCATCAGATGCAAATCAGACACCCAGCATAAGAACTAAACGACTTTTTGTAACTGGTACGTTACTTTCTGCATTGTTTATCTACCCCACATTTCATTGCTCTTGGTAGGATATTCCAAGTGTGTTGATACATCTGTTACATATCATTCACTGTTTAAGATATTTCAACAGCCTGTGACAAACTCTGAAAGATGTTATAAAGTAGTGGGATATTGCCTTTGGTAGTTCTATTTGGGTCAGCTATTCTGCCCAGCTTCCCATAAGGTTGTCAAAATACCCAGGAAACAAGCCCCTTGACCTCCACACCTGTGGGTGGAGGTCATATTCTATTTAGCTTAGCATTGCAGATTGCCTTGATTATGGGATCTGAGGTTCACTATCTAAGATATAATGTTTTCTATCATATAACTGCTGCATAAATAAATCTTTATGACTGTAAATTGTAGGTTTATGAGTTTAGGAGTGAAAGAAACAGATCACCTTGATTATTTTCAGTAAACCACTAACTCCTGAGTTTTTAGGACATGCTCCATCCGTGAATGGATAAGAGACCCTAGAGGAAGCATTTTCTAATTACCTCTACTCATCAAGAGAAAAAAAAAGGGGAACTAAATTACATATACAGTATTTGAAGCTTTCCTAGGTTTAGGACATAGGCTAAATGCCTTTTGCTCAAGAAGATGGAATGTTACCACGCAATTGGATAAAATTGTTAAGTTGAACAAGTCAGGCAAAACCAAATTCACTATTTCTGAGGCTGTTAGGATGTACCTCATCATACTCATATGATCCCTCCTAAGTCCTAACCCAAACTCCAAGAGAAGGGTCAATCTCCGAGGTAGAGCTAATCAAGAAAACCAGAAATCATGCACCAGTGCTGATTTTTTTTTGGGGGGGGGGCAATGAACTAATGCTACCCCTGCCAATATTGTCACCCTATTTTAACTTTATTGTCTCTAGAGTAGTGCAATTTTTTCTAAATACTTTAGCAGATATATTCCTTTCAGCCAAGAAAAACCAAAAATCAGGTACTAGTGCTGAACTATTTGCAACCGACTGGAATGGTTCTCTTGCCAATTTTGTCAACCTGTCTAAACCTTATCTTCTCCCGAGTACCAAATTTGTTAAAGATATATAATAAACCCTTGAGAAGTGATGTAGACTGTATTAGTAGGCTCATGTATGTACCCCCACATAAGAGGGCTAGATTTAAATGTATATGTTATGTGGGGTTATTTAGGATATTGTAAGGGGGGTTACAACATTTTATGTATCCATGTAATTGGGCGGCACTTACGGGGGCCATTTATTGGGGCCTTTGGAAGGAAAGGAACCCGAG
>JAOXJP010112335.1:0-14080 GCA_025762735.1 Platanus orientalis
AAGTTGTGAATATCTTTAATTCCAAATAGTGGGTTAGGTGAACTAAGGTTTTAACTTATTAAAGTGTAATGATTACTATTTGACTTTTCATTATTTTTACTATGTGACCCTTTTTTCATGGCTCTCAAGCTCGAAATTGGGTGAATTCAGTGTCTAGTTTTGAAGGCTCAGACATTCCGGTCGCAACAGGCCAATCGAAACCAAATTACGATAAGGGTAAGGGGTAAAATTAGGGTTTTTCCATCCTAAAAAAGCCTGCGCGACATTTTAGAAGGTCAAGGGGGTAAAACTGATCTTAGAAATTGTCTGATGAAAGATGACCCTTGATTCAGGTGAACCACAGCCTCTGACTACACTGAATTTTGATAATTGAGTTGAAAAGTGCGCAAAAAATACCCGATTGGTTATACGAGGATTTCTTGATGGGATTGCTCCTATATATTATGTGGGTTTCTGCTCTGAGCCGTACTTGAAGGTTTTGAAGTTTGAGGAATATCAAGACTATAGGAACTGATGGATTAAATATCAAATCCCCAGACAGTTGCCAGAGGATTTACAAAGCAGGGTCATTGCAAGGATCATGTTTCTGTAGTTACTTGAAGGTCGGGGGAATTAAGCTGTCAAACCTCCTTCAATGCTTAAGTTTATGAAATGGTCTTTCGAAGATAGGGCAAAGACCGAACAAATGAGCCTGACTTTGCCCCATTCTGAGTTTGGGAGAATCTTTGAGGGCATTTTGTGTGTCAAATACAGACAAGGCGACTTGTTCTGTCTTGAGCGGAAAGTGATGGTGTAGAACATGGGATCTCGTAATCCAGTGAAATTTTGATGCTTTGAAGGTATTGGAATTATAAGGATGTGGCTGCTAACAGACTGAATTTTTGAGTTCGGGTGAGCTCCCAGGAGTCGGTTGATCACTCGATCCTCGATACGGGATTACAACTCCTTTTAGGGTAAATGAGGGAATCTTCTTAGATAAGTTCCATAAAAGCTCATGTCCCTTAGACAATTTTTTGAAGGTTTCGTAATTCTAAAGAGATGGGCGCTGACTAATCATGATTCGGACAACCGAGGAACAAGATGGCTCCATACGAGTGGAATGGGATTAGGATCGCTTTTTGATCTGTTTTGGGGGAGGTTTGAGATTTCACCCAGACTTGAGATATCGAAGTCCTTTTCTTATACTTAAGGATTTGAAGCTAAGATCAGGGGCAAGATATGGTCATTGTCCTTTCAGAATTCAGAGGTTGGATGAACCTCTAAAGCTCTTCCAATGGTCACTTTTAGGTTTGGGTGAACCTAGATTGAGGGGTAGACTGTTGCCGGTCTTGATGAGGGTTGATTCTATGACGAGTTTCTTGAAGTTTGGAGAGGTAGGGGTGCATTGTGTTTGAAATTGTATCATTATGATAATGAGGGAGGTTCTAAGGATTCTTTGAGGGTCGAGGGGTGAATTCTTGGAAGTGAAAAGGGTAAAATGGTAATTTTTTTACCCGTGGGTTGAAAAAAGAGAAAATGAGAGTTCTTTGTCTGTGATGCTTCACGACTGAAAGGCTTATATAGATGAGGGAATTTCAGTGATCTAAATGATAGATAGTGAGTTCTGGGCTTTTGGAAGCAAAAGGGTAAAATGGTAACTTTTCCACTTGTGATGCTTTACTGACGAAAGGCTTATGGAGGTTGGAAAAATTACAAACAACATGAGTGGGTTCTTGAATGTGGACCCTCAAAGTCCTGTTGATGCTTTTGTGAAAGATTAGGGTTTGTGTTGAAATTGTGCACTTTAGGCTATGACAATGTGTTTTGACTTGTTCATTGCAACTAGAGTATCCAAAAAGGCTTCTCTAGGAATGCCTAACCTCCTAGGGTCCCAGCTTGTTATTCCTAAACCATTGGTGCTTAGAGTCTTGATGCTTAAATGTTGTTATGTTGTCTTTATGCTATTGAATGACCTGAGTCAAATTTTGGGTGCTAACACCCCCCTTATTTTAAATATATAAGGAAAATAATTTTAGGGGGCATATTTTGGAGATTCATGTATAAGGATAATTGTGTCTTTTAAACTTAACCATTCCATAGCATAACAATTCAAAGTTCACTAGTGTTATTAGTGACTTTAGTCTTGAACTTCTCACACTATTCGATGAACCGGAATTAATTATACCCATGTTTTTCTCAAAATACCATTATCTTCATATACATTAGCACTTTTACTGCCCTATGATCCAATCCTAGTTTCTGTGAGTGTTTATGAGTGAAAGCATAACTCATCTTGGAAGCAGCCAAACTTCTTCTACACCTACATAGGTAGATCTATCAGAAGTGTTATTGTAACTAAAACACTTCAACAAAGTTATGTTATAGATCTATTAAGAACAAGAGCTCACCCTTTCTACATCATTACAGTTTTATTAACACTACTAACCTTTGGGATGATTTTGATTGTAGTGTCTTATCTATCACATATTTATAGTTTGTTTCATTGAACTTAGAGTTTAATACTAAGTTGGGTTTCTGCTATAAGTGGCTTTAATAATTAATTGCTTTCAAGCCCATCCTGATAGACGTCTTATACACCCCATCTTTTCCAAGACCTTTTGTCAACGAATCCATCAGGTTCTTAAATGACTTTATACTTATTACAGATATTACTCATTTCTTGAGTAACTATCTAACATAGCTATATCCTAGACTAATATGTCTTAATTTTCCATTATAAGTTTTACAATAGGACTTTGATAGTATTGTTTCACTATCATAGTGTATAGATATGGAAGGCATTGGTCTTAGTACCGAAGGAATCTCTATCATTAGGTTCCTTAGCCACTTTACTTCTTTACTGCATGTTGCTAATGCAATAAATTTTGACTCCATTATGGAATAAGATAAATATGTTTGTTTCTTTGATCCCTATGAGATCATACCATTTTCTAAAGTGAATATCCATCCACTTATTGACTTAGATTTCAATGAATTCTAACTAGCATCACAATAACCTTCTAAAATATTTAAAAAACCAGAAAAATGTTATCCATAATTTATTGTATTATTTAGATATCTAAAAACATGTACCAAAGCTTTTCAATGCATGATACCAGGATTACTAATACATCTACTTAATTTCTTACAACAAATGCAATATCAGATCTAGTACAATGCATAGCAGACATCAAACTTTCAATCTCACTTGCATATTTTAATTATGTCATACTTCTACCTTTATTCTTAATTAATTTTACATTAGTATCAGAAGGTATAGAAGCTATTATAATTTTTCAAGCTTTTCTAAATGTAGTGAGATTATGATAAAATAATTTCATTTTCATTTCTTAGAATTTTAATGCCTAATATTACATCAGTATTTTTCATGTCTTTTATTTTAAATGTAGAACTTAAGAAATTCTTAGTTTCTATCACTATAATTATGTTTATTCCAAATAATAACATGTAATCTACATAAAGACAAATGATTATTGTTTTATTTTCATGTAATTTATTATAAACACATTTATTTGATTCATTAATTAGAAAACCATAAGCCAAAACAATTTCATCAAATTTGTCATGCTATTGTTTAAGGGCTTGCTTTAGACCATATAAATATTTTTTAAGTTTATATACTTTAGATTTATTATTAAGTAAAATAAAACCTTCAGGTTGTTCTATGTAAACTTCTTCATCCAAATCACCATTTAAAAATGTTGTTTTTATATCCATTTAATGAATTACTACTAGTTTATGGATAGATGCTAGTGCTATTAATAGTCTTATTGTAGACAATTTTGCTACTGGTGCAAATGTATCAAAATAATCAACTTCTTCGTTTTGATTAAAACCCCTTGCTACTAATCTTGCCTTAAAATTTTCAATTGTTCATTATGATCTTAGTTTTTTCTTAAAATTCTATTTACATCTTATAGTTTGTGATCCAGGGGATAAATCAACTAAAACCCATGTTTGATTTGTTATTAGCGGATCCATTTCATCATTTATTGCTTCTTCCAAAAAATATGCATCTCTTGATTTCATAGCTTCTTCAAATGTCAAAGGATCACTCTCTATATTTAGACAATATGCATGTTTGTTAATATGTTTATTTCTATCTCTTTCTATAAGATATAGATAATATTTTTTGCTTAAATGTGTTTCTTTTATTTGTCTCTTACTTTTTCTTACTGTCTCATTTGGTTCTTCTATTGGTTCATTTGGTTATCTATTTTCATTTAATGAGAAGTCATTTATATCTTTTTTTCTATTTTCTAATTCTTTCTCATTTATTGCTTTGGATCTAATGGTGTTTTCATAAAATGCTACATTTCTAGATTCAATAATTGTATACTTACTTATAAACTCATTATCTTCCATTACTAAAAATCTATAAGTTGGACTATTAATTTTGTGCATATCTAATAAATACACATTCAACTGCTCTAAGACCTAATTTAGATATTTTTGGATATGGTAATCTTATCAAAGACCTATACCCCCACACTTTAAAGTGATTTAAATTTGGGGTACGTCCATTCCATATTTCATATGGTGTTTTCTTAGTAATTTTATTTAAAATATAAACCGCAGTTAATAAAGCTTCACCCCATAAATTCAATTCTAAATTTGAATTACACAACATAGTATTAACCATCTCAATTAATGTTCTATTTTTTCTTTCTGCTAACCCATTTTTTTGTGGAGTGTATAGGATAGTAACTTTATGTCTAATCTCATGATTTTCACATATGTAAAATCATTAGACATGTAATCTCATCCCCTATCGGATCTTATAGCTTTTATTTTCGTAGTTAATTGATTTTCAACTAAATATTTAAACTTTTCTAATGCTTCATATTTATTACTTAGTAAATAGACATAAGTAAATAGAGAACAATCATCTATAAAAGTTATAAAATATCTTTTTTTCCCTTCTAATAGTTATGTTAAATAAATCACATATATCACTATGTATTAAATCTAAAACTTATGTTTTTCTTTCAATATTTTGAAAAGATTTTCTAGTTAATTATGTTTTAACACATATTTCAAGTTTAGTCTTGTTTTCCCTTGCATGTATATGAATTGGATTTAAACTAGCCATGACTTTCATTTAATTATATTTGTAATTTATATGTCATAATCTAGCATGTCAAACATTAAAACACTCAAACAAGTAAGAAGAACTAACATTTTCATTCATTACATTGAATTTGAACATTCCTCCCAAGACATAACTCTTTCCAACAAAAGATCCATTCTTCAACAAAATAAATTTGTCGGTTTCATATACTAACTTAAAGCCATGTTTGATTAATAAACCACTTGATACAAGATTCTTTTTAATTTCAATAACATGTAATACATCATTTAAAGTGACGATTTTATTCCCTTGTTGTATGATCTTTGTCGTTGAGGAGTTTCCTATGAAGAGATGTTGTCCATCACGTGCAACCTCATAAGACATGAACATGTTGCAATTATTGCAAACATTCTTGGTGGCACCTATATCTATCCACCAATCCGAGTAATCACCAACCATGTTAATTTCAGAAATCATTGTAACCAAGTTGTTTTGAACAACATTTTCTTATGCCTTCTTAAATAAAAGACAATCCCATTTGTAGTGTCCCAGTTTTTTGCAATGATAGTATGTTCCTTTTTTATGTTTCTTCTTCTTGTCTTTCTTGGTGTCCTTGTGTTGGTGAGAATGCCTCTAACTCTTGTGCTTCTTATGCCTTGGTTCACGAGTTTCAATTAAATTTAGCTTGTAAACAATTTCAAATTTCTCTTCATTTTTATTCCTTATACGGATTTCTTCTTCTATATGAAGATGTTGAAGAAGTTCTTCTATAGTCATCTTCAACTTATACGTTTAAGAACTCTTTTATAGTCTTTTCAAGAATATGGTAATTTTAAAATTATCGTATTAACAAGGAAATACTTATCGAAATTGGATCCTTTGGCCATCAAATTATTAATAATGACTTGAAACTGGTGAATTTGACAAGGATGAGTTTTCCATCCGTCATTGTAAAATTTAAATTAACTTACAAGATATGATTGATACCCAACATCTTCAGTCTTGTATTTCTTTTCAAGCGCTTCCCATAAGTTCTTTGCAGGCTTGATAGATTGGTAGACATCAAAGAGTGAGTCTGCTAACAAATTTAAGATGTAGCCGTTGCATGTGTAGTCATTTGCCTTCCACTTTTGTTTCCTTCGGATTTCATCAATAACAACATCATCGAAAATAGTTGGACATATAGACATTAGGACATGTGCAACTTTCAGAGTAGTTGAGATGAAATGAATTTTTTGTTGCCATTATTTGAAATGGGTTCTATCAAAATTTTCAAGTTTGAGAGCATTCAGGTTGAGCACAAAAAAGGATGGTGTAGCCATTAAAATAAAGTAAAGACTTAAAATTGTTAGAAAAAAATAGTGGTTTAATGGCTACATAAATGATAAAAAATAGAGAGTAAAAGATTGTAGTAGATTGGTTCGCAACATGTAATAACATTTTCTTTAAGTCTTTACTTACCCCCACTATAAGTTAACAAATAGGTTGCAGGCAAGGAAGACTCCAGAGTACAGCTAATGCAATGTTTTTACAGTAAGTGAATAAAGATGCTGACTTAATTTCTTTGAGAAGAGGGAAGAGTTTGAAGTGTGCAAAACTGTGGAAGTGTCCAAAATCTTAGTAAATACTAAAAAATCACTGTGTGTGTGATAAGTGGGAAAACTATGCCTTGTCTTTTTGAGCTTAACGGACTAGATTTACACCCCCCTTGAGTGCAGCATTTGCACGTGCACCTCCTGCATGTGCACCATCCTTTTTTGGTTTGGTGTACCCAAGTTGGTCCGCCTCGTGCACACGTGAACTTCTCCTTTGTTTGTCTTCAAAGGCTATTGGGAGAGGCATAACTTATAAGCCTTTGTCAATTTTTCTTTCTTTCCAATGTGGGACTAAACTTTTCCCAATACAAATCCACACACCCAGAATAAGACAAAACCATATAAGACAAAATACATTTCATATAACTTTTTGTTCCTATATTACCCTACTCTAATATTTAAAATACACAACATCTGTACCGTATCACAGACCGGATAAGACACAATAGTTCTATCCTGTGATTGAACTTAACCATGGTACCTTCTAACGGAGTAGCACCGTGAGGACTCCACCATATAAACATTAACACTCTTGGTGGAATGCTTTGAACTTTTCATAGATTCAACCATGTCCTAGGTGAGATGCCTTCATTTGAGCTTGAGGAAATCCTTTTAAAGTCTTAAATCAACTAATAGATAGATCTTCGATTCAGCTTGTCCCATGGAGTTTTAGTCCATATAAATTTATCATCATGATGCTACCTGGTTCTTCTTGGGTGGATCCGTAAAATTGCTTTAGTGATTTTCAAACTGAAATTTTGTCATTTATGAATTAAAACTTTGGAACAAGTAAAGAAACGATTAATGGCAATAGAAAGTGAGGTTCAATTACTTCCAAAGTATGTTTTATTCATTAGTAGGGGCGAAAAAATGGATATAAATTTAAACAAGGGATCTATATCTAGATCCAACTTGAATTATTGCTATTACCCATATCCATCTTGTTGGGAAGTGTCTTGAATTAACACGGATGTTTGTGAAACACGTTATTTCCAATGGGGTTATTTTGAGGTTTTGATCATACTTTAGGAAATAGGGTTTTCTTTTGGTTTGTACGTCTCTATAAGTGATGTATGTGGGTTTTGTGCTGTTGCAAAAGATTATGGTAGAAGTCAAGACTTTGTAAGAAAAGCAAAAATGTGTTTGGTGTTGAAGAGTTCTTTGGGGTTTTTCCTTTGAGTTTCAGAACTTGCCATTGTGCATTTATGTAATCTCTTTGTTCTCCATCTCACTAAAATTTCTTGATCGTATTCACCTATGGATGTAGGCAGGTTTGTCGAACCACGTTAAATATTGATTTATGTGATTGTTCTTTGCCGTTTTCTATTTTCTCCTTTTGTTTCATGCGTATTGCATACTTGAATCCAATCCATGTTTTGTTCCGTTGTGTTGTTTTTTCACAACAAACTAGTATCAAAGACAAGTTGCTATGGGTTGGTGTTGAGGATTGCTTCTATTCAGAGCGCAAGGTCTTTTTTTTGGGTAATTAGCCACTGGTTGTTATTATTTGAAGTTGTGGGTTGAGGATTCTTTGTTTTGGATTTTGCAATAGCTGTGAAATTTTTGAACGTAAAGATTGAGGATGTGAAATTCAACGGAAAGAATGATTGAAAACCTTTATGTGCTGCTCAAGAACACTGTTTAAGGTGGATTTGTCTTGTCTTTAGCACCATATTCATGTATACTCTTTACACAGTAGTGGCATAGGGGAATGAGTCACATTTATGTAAGAGGTTTGACATATTTGAGCAAGTGGGGTTTTCTCTATGGTGAAAAGTTTGGGTTTTGTGAGCATTATTCTCATGTAAAGAAACATGGAGTTGTTACTTTTGGTGATTCGGTTTTGTTGTATCCAAACAAGCAAGTTATGGAAAGACAGATTTGGTTGTTCAGTTTGAGGTGGAATTGAAGTGTGATATTCTTATTTCGTTGGGACATGAGGATACCATTTTAGACCCTATTCAAGTTTCAAAAGTTCAACAACATGGATGTGTGCCTAACGTGGATGTTAGACCTCCAGTCAGAGTCAGTTTTGAAGACATGGTTGTAGATAGATTTAGTGTTAAAGAGTTTATAGATATGTTGATAAAGCCGGGTTTGTTGAATGAGTTTAATGGTGGCTTAGACTCTATCAATTTAAAAGAGAATTGATTGTGTAACCTTCAAGGTTTGGTGGAGAAGATGATTAAGGAGGTGTTCAGTTTGGTTTGGTGGAATTCAAGCCAAGAAGGAGATTTGTTGGAGAGTGTCTTAAATTTACATGAACGTGTGTGAAACATGTTCTTTCCAATGGGGTCATTTTGGGATTTTGACTATATTTTAGGAAATAGGATTTCCTTCTGGTTTGTACGTCTCTATATAAGAGATGTATGTAGGTTTTGTGTGGTTGTGGAAGATTGTAGTAGAAGTCAAGACTTTGTGAGAGAAGTACGAACGTATTTGGTGTTGGAGAGTTCTTTTGGGTTTTTCCATGGGGTTTTTGCCTTTGTGTTTGGGAATTCATCATTGTGTGTTTTTGTAATCTCTTTGTTTTTTGTCTTAATGAAATTTTTTTTTTTGTCTTTGCTCGTGGATATAGGCAGGTTTGAAAAACCACATTAAATATTGCTTTATGTGATTGCTCTTTGCCATTTTTTGTTTTCTCGTTTTTGTTTCACGTGCATCACATACTTGAATCTGATCCATATTTTGTTCAGCTGTGTTATTTTGCCACAACACATCCCAAGATCCAAATAGAGCTGACCAATGGATTAATATGAATGAAATTTGGATATCCATGATTGATGCTTTGCATTGGAAATTTTCATTAGCTTACATAGCATGGATCCCTTCAGATTCAAGGCATGAACCCAACATCTGATAGCATCTATTAGGATCCAAATTTGGTCCTATTAGACAACTCGGCACTAACCCAATTTTAATATGGATCCCATTCTCTGATCTAGAAATGGTAAAAATAGGTACGATTCTAGATTAGATCTGAATCTGACTTGCTCCGTTTCCCTAGTTTAGAAATGAGTTTGAGTCTTCTGGCAAAAATTGAAGTAGAGCAAAGAGGTGCATTAATTTAATGGAAGTGTGATTAGATCCATGCTTAATGATATTTTTTATTCACTTGTATATAAATAATAGCTATATGTTGTTAACTTGTAACCAATAGTCAATAGGTAATAATCTCTAATAATAATAATTTTTCTAGGAGTCAACTTGATTCTAGTGCATACCTAATAACCTTTAATACATTTTAACTAGACACTCTAGTATTTTATTTTCTATATAAATATACATTAGTTTTTTTTTTTTTCTCTTTTGTAGGAAATTTAAAAGGAAGTCTTTTTTTTATTATTAATTAAAAAATCTATAGAGATCTTAATATCCAACGACTCTAATAATTTTCTTTGATTTAAATATTACATATGTTATACTCATGGTGCCCTAGAAAGGTCATGGGAATTCAATGAAGCTCATTCTGGTGGCTTAAGGATTTAAAGTGTATGCTTAATGGTGGGATCTTTGGAGATTAAATCTAAGTGCTTGCTTTATTGAAAGGTACTAAGAGACTAGTTAGTCAAAAGAAGCGACTGAGCAAACCTAGCTGCTGGCAATGGTTTCTTCCTATTTATTTTATCTGCCCAACCTTTACCAAATATCTCATCCTCTTTTATGATTGTGATATCTTAAAGATAAAATCAAGCATGATTTGAATCAAATCATAGTTTCAGCTTCCAAGCTTTTCTTAGAAGCTTAATTGGATATATCAGATTATATTTTTTGAAAACCTAATTTATATAAGAGAAAAGCCTTAATTTGACTTCATAAATCTCAATCAATCACCTTACCCTCCATAAATGAAACTTCAATTGTTGGCTCTAGGTTGAGATTCATATTTTAACTGATAAAGATTAAGAAGTAGTACAAATGAGTGAGTGAAGTTAATTAGGGATATGATTTAATCGAGGACATGATTTAATAGATTACAACCCTTGTTGAATGATGCATGATTGAACAAATTAAAGCCCTAACCACATCGAGATGGCAACAGAGTAAGATCTGATAAAGCATGGAGTCTCCAGTGTTAAATTCTCTTGATCTTATATGATTCCATGCAATTTAGCTTGATCACATGATTGTTCAAACAAACAATAAATCATGATATTATGCCTACATAAGGTCATGGTGACTTGAATGACATCAGTTATTTCATAGAGAAAGAACTCAAGATAAAAGAGAAAAAGTTCATACTAAGCTCCAAGACAACCTACTCTCCTATTACGATTAATAACAAAAAAACAACATCATCAACAGCCACATCAACAATTTATAATAGAATTGACTCAATTTATGTGAAACAAAAAAATAAAATAAAAAACTTTACATACAAGGAGTATGGACATTAAAAAAGGGATTATCTACAATGTGTTGAGAGGAAGAATGGTAATAGTGATTTGAATACAAAATCCTTAGTGGCTATGGAATAAAATGAGAAAGAATACGTATGGTGGAGATGTTCTCATAGTCTCCATGAGTATTGATACTTCTTTTTATGAGTAAAAATTAGATTTAAGTTTTTTTTTTTTTGAAATTGTCGATGTTTGGCCAGTGAAAATCAAGATATTTGTGTCATGGTTTGCATTTTGGATGGTGTAATGTCGTCCTGAAGATATATATATATATATATATATATATATATAAATCCAATATCATTAGGTTAGTTAAGCTCCTAGTGCTTCAATTTTACAACTACAACTGGAATCATAAAAATTATGTGGTCGTATGAATCTAATGAAGGGGAAGAAGTCTGAAAATTTTTATCTCTTGGTTAAAGATATAGTTATAGGTGGCAGTAGGGATCTAGTGCCCCCCTTAAGATCGAACACTTAAGGTCGGCCTGGCATTGGGGGTGGACACATCAGCACCAAAAAGTGATTTACAGTTTTTTGGGAGTGACTTTAACTTTTCAGCATTGATGTGTCTGCCCCAGATGTAGGGCAGACCATAGCCATTCTTTAAGGGGACACACCAAATCCTTGGGGTGTAGGCGGAACTCCTATGTATATAGTAAGTTGAAAATTGAATGTGTAGAATAGTTATGGAGCTTACTAAGGGTCTTTTCAGGAATTCGCACACATGCAGTTTCTTTTGTAGTTAAGGTAGAGACAAGTATGGTTTATAGATGATTGGCTTGTTTTGGCACCGCCATAAAAATTAACTAATGTGCTTTATTTTCCTCATCTACAGATACCTAAATTTTGATGCCTAATACCCCATAGGTAGTTCAAACTGTATAGGAACAATGACACTGGTTGCATATACGACAACTTGAAATATTTGTAGAAGAATAATAAAAAAATTAAGATTAGCAATGGAGGTAAGGTTGTCAATTGGACCGGGCTCGCCCAAAACCCGACATGTTAGGCCCAAAAAATAATTGGGCTGGACTGAGTTTGGGCCCAACTTTCAGGCCCAAAGTTTTATTCGAGCCGAGTTTGGATGAGCTCAAGTTCAGCTTGAGGTCTAACTTGGCCCAGCCTAAACTAGATAACAAATAATAATTTTATTTATATGTTGATATTAGGTCTATATATATTTTTTATTCTTTTTTGATCCATATATTTTTAACAAATATACTATCATCAAGTAGTTCAAGTGTCAACTTTTCATAAAAAAACCCATATAATATGTATTTAGGGGCTTAAAATCAGTCTGTAAATTAATAAAAGAGTTTTAATTCAAGCAACTTGAACTCACCCCAAAGCCCGTTATTTTGGGACTGAACTTTTATTCGGGCCGAGTTTGGGCTCGGGTAAAACATTTTGGGCTGAGTTTGGATAGACCTTGGCCCGATCCGATTGATAGCATGGGAGGTTGGACATCCCATGGAGCTTGATGGCTCACCTCATTGCATATCCCAATGGACTATACTAGTCATAACCGCTAAAAAAGGTCCATTGAAAGTTCCTCAATATTGAACTAGTTCTAGTTGAACTTAATCTATTGTGTGTGCCCCATCTAACTAATCATGTTATAACAAAGAGATTGAACAAGAGTTGATAGTGTTAGTTTTGTGGTGATGGGCCAGAAATCAAACAACAATAGAAGAAATTATTTTTTTTTCTATCTTAATCGCGAATGGTGTTTTAGTCGTGGAGCATAATCCAATTGCAAATTGCCAAGTCAGTTAAGACTGATCGCATGCCTAGTCGCAGATCATTTGTTCAATCGCAATAAGCAATTTCAGTTGCAACTCAAACCCAAGTCGCAGTTTTCTGGTTTTTCAGTTTTTTTGTCTTCTTCAATTCTAGGGTTATGTTAACAGATTCATCCAAACATAAAAGGTGTTGTTATCACATTTCTTGAAAATAATCAAGGCCTCCCTATAACATGAAAAGGATTATGGCCAAGTTAACTTCATGATACAATTTAGCTCAGATAGAACCATTGTCTTTCTACAGATTTGCACTCTCTGGCAGAGATGAATGAAACCTCATTGTATTCTTAAAGTCCAAGAAGTCTTAATTAGGGTATAGTTTTGTAGAAAATTCGACAACATAATGACATTGTAGAATGGTTTTCTCAAAAACAGTTCACTCAAGAGATCAAGGTGATTTCTCTCAAGGAGAATACCGAATCTGAAGATGATACTTTATTGAATCAAACAATATTCTCTTAATAGAGAGAACATGGATCTAAGAAAACCTTGGTTACAAGAACTCACGGATGTGAACTTCTCAGGGAAGAGAGCCGAGTTCAAAAACCGAATACGAAGAAAAAAAGAAAAAAAGAGAGATAAAGAAGATGAGAAGAACACAATGTTTTCTTCTTCTTCGTTATCAGAGATACAATCTTTTGGAAAATGCACAACAACAATCACTTAAATTTTTTTCTTCCTCTTCTTTTCTATAAGAAAATCCTAATGCTTGAATCATTTTGTTCATTCATTCATATCCTATTTTATAGAGGGTGAGAAAGAGAGAGAGAGACATACGACAGTAAAGCAACCCTAACGCATTCACATACGTCGCTGCATATAAGAAAGGTGGGAATGGTTAGTTTCCATTCATGCCTAGTAATGCGGCAAGCGGGCGGGTGCTCTGTTTCTATTTTTGGAAACAAGATAGTCGTAACCCCCTTTTAAATTTTAAAATAGTTCAATAGATAGCAATGTGAAATGAACATTAAAAACAAATAAGAAAAAACAATCACACGACACACAAGAATTTGGCTGGTTCAAAAATATTGCCTACATCTATGGGCAAAGACAATTGAAGAACTTTCACTTTGATAATAATTACCATTACAAAAGGTATCCCAAAAAACCCAATGTACAAGTATTATATATGTCAGCACCCAAATTTTGACTCGGGTCATGTGATAGCATAAAGACAACATAACAACATTTAGGCATCAAGACTCT
>JAOXJP010112346.1:0-14080 GCA_025762735.1 Platanus orientalis
CACCCACACAATGATGTTTAGTCTTTAGAGTAAGTAGTAAGAGTTCAAAAAAATTAAATCGAAAATGAAAAAGAAAACTAAGAGAAAAGAAACCATGTGTTGCATTTCTTCATGGACTCGTTTTCTCATGGACTCGTTTTCTTATTTCTTCTTCTTCTTCTTTTTCTTTTCTTCCTTCTCTTTTCCTCTTCTTTCTTTCTTCTCTCTTTCACAGGGTTGGAGTCGTCGGTTTTGCAAACCTATGCTTCCCTTTTCTCTTCTTATTTTTTTCTTATTTGTATTTACTATAATACCATTTTAGGTATTTCTTCAATTAACCCCCATTCATCAAACTATTTTATCAAACTCCCTTAAATGTCGTGTCCCGAACATGTCCAGAAAAAAAATTTGTCTCCAACATGTTGTGAACACATGCGGAGGTATCCTCGGAATGTTGGTATCCAATACGTGTCGGACACAGACACACTGAGGATTTTGGAGTGTTCGTGCTTTCTAGCTACTAGATCTTTCTCTTTTGAAATAGTCACTTAATCCATCTCCCCTGATTACGACATCCATCAACATCAAAAGCATACAGAGGAATAGGTAAAGGAAGAGCCAACTCATCTTCCCTTTCAATTCTACTCTCCCCTTGAATATGAGACTAGCTAAGGGAAAAAATGAAATTTTTTAATGAAAGGTGACATTTATAGAAACAATGCTCTTATGAATGGAGGGGTGATAACATTTATAACCCTTTTAATTCGGAGCATACCCAAGGAAGATACAAGTAGCCTGGGAGGAATCATCGATAAAGGTCACAAAATAATGAAAACTAAAAAAGCAAGTAACGGGAGCAAGTCCCCATACATTAGAATGAAAAAGAACTGCAACTCATAGTCGGGGAATAGGAGGAACAATAATACTTGGGTAACTCATATGTTTCACAATAAAAATCAGAAACAGAAGAACATAAGTCTGAAAAGAATTTTGTTAGAATGGGAAATGAGATATGGCCAAGGCGTGAGTGTCATAGGAGAAACTGATCACATTGAGAAGAAGAAGGCATAGGAGGGGTGACTAACTGTTGGGTTGTAGATGAAGGAGATAATGCTTGTTGAACCGTAGAAGCATCTGAGGAACAACCATCCATAATATAAAAACCATGATCCTCATGTCTTCTACCAATAGTCTTCACCATGTCCAAGTCCAAGAAAATAATACGAAGGGAAGAACGCAACATTGCAATTCAAAGCTTTTGTAATATGACTAACTAAAACAATGTTCAACTTAAAATTTGGAACATGAAACGTAGAAGATAAGGGCAACTATGAAGGAAGAGAAATGCAACTAGTACCAAGCTACCAGTCACAAAAGATAAGGAACCATTGGCAATACGTACTTTGTTTCTACTAGAAGCAACGTGATATGAAAAAAAGAAGTTAAACATGCTATCCATATGATGAGATGTCTCAAAATCAATTATTTAGGGATGATTGGGAAGAGGGCTACTAGAAGAGACCAAGATACGAAAACATGCAGAGAAGATACCATCAGGCGGAAACTATGCCATAACTGAAGGCTAAACACAAACCACAAACCAAATCACCAATAAACACACTGTAACCAATATCAACTAGAATCCAAAGCGAAGACAAGCAAACACAAGACTCCACAACCCATACTAAATGAAGTAAGAACCCGAAAGGCACCACACCACCACGGCCAAGCACAAGTACAATGGCATTCCCAAAATATCACAAACCAACAAAAGGATTCACCGACGCACAAAGGCTACATACAATGGCCATCAACTAACAAATATCTCCATACGAGAACCATTCCATGAAAAAATATCAGTAGTACGCACTATCAATCAACTCGATCCAAGCTTAGAATAGATGAGGTAGCACCTGATACCACCAACAAATACAATGAATGGTCTAATGTTTACAAATCAGTAGAGAAACACAAACTAATCGAGGCTCCACAACCAATAGAGGATTTCACACTGATTGCACGTTTTCCAAGACACCATCGATCGGGCATGACCCAAATGACCACTTTCAACTTGTATAAAGAATCCCAAACAGCCAAGGCAGCATATATATCGAGATCACACAACTTTAGTATTGCAAACAAACATGAATCCACACCTTTCGAGTGGTAGCAAACAACAAAAGAGGAGAACATGCACAAGTACAACCCTAGATCACATTTTTTAGGGTTTGACATCTCATAAAATGCTCAACTCACTCAAATCTCAACCAAACAAGCTGAAACTTGTTCCAAATGAAAGCTCTGATTGGGACAAACTAATTCCACAAAAAAAAAAACTTGCCAATAACTCCCATGAGCAGATTGAGCCGAAAGATGGATCTAGACGAAAAATGTGGGTTTTCAAAAAAAAAATTTACAACTCACTGAAAACTTAACAAAATAAACTAGACTTGTTTCATTGGTTTTAGAATGAAAAAATAATCCTAGTATACCCTATCTCATTGATCAACAAACCCGAAACAGATCAGATCAAGAGATTGCTTGAAATCTAAAAAATACTCCGAAAATCACAAAAAATAATGCTTAAAAAAATAAGAAACTTGCTCCAATGACATTGGGTCTTTTACAAAAACATCTTAAAATGACAAAACGAATCAAGGTCTATAGGTTTCGAAGTTACATGGCAGACATCACTGTACAGCCACTGGCGTCGGCATATGGTCTATTGACATCAATAGGTCTAGTGGGGGCAGATAAGTGTGCACATTAACCCTAGATCTTTTGCAAGCTTTGATACCAAAAAGAAATCTGTAGTTTTGGAGATTTATATGTTGAGGTTTCAAGTAAAAGGAAAGAAGATGAATAAGAAGAATGGGGGAGACTAAATATGGAGTGTAGAGAGTCCTTTCACCTACTTTGTTTCATATCAAACCAGTAAAAATACATCTACGGGTATTTACCGATATACCTCGATATTGTTGTACAAAGACATATGTACCCTTACATATTATATTCTAAACCCATGTACATCAACATCTCTCTTCTATTTTGTTTGGCCTTCCATCTCCCTCTGTTTAAGCCCCTGAAGTTCCACGAATGGATTTTTGATTGGGACCATATTGTCTTGAGCTAATCATTGTGTTCTCTTGCCTGTCCAGTTGGGTTGTACCTCTCGTGCTTTCTCTCTTGGCCATAAAATATCTTACTTAGCAAAAAAAAAGAAGGTAACAACTTAGCCATAACTGAATGTTAGGGCTAATGGCAGCTACAACTAAAATCAGGGATTTGTTTTGTCACAACTGTTAGGAAGAGAAGAGAGACACCAACTTAAATTCAATAATCAACTTTCCAGTGAGAATATTAGTAACTTCTCCAATAGGAATTTTCTATGAGAGAAATTATAGCTTCCCACTCTTGACCTTTCCATAGAAATTAGAAACTTTCTCAAGATGACCTTCGGGTTGACTTCGACTAGAGAATTTGGAAATTTTCTTTGCATTGGATTCACAAGATCTTGTCCTTGTTAGAAAGGTAACTGAATAAGCTTGTTAGACAAATTTTGGCTTCCAAAATTAAGGGCTAAATACAGACAAGAATACAACTTTAAACAACATGATAAATAGGGGGAAAAAAGAAGACTGGATCCCCAGTATTCCCCATATGATCATCTATGATTGTCTATTTTTTTCCTCTTAGTAATAGTAATAGGGATGCTTGCCTTACACTTGTGGATACATCTGCATCACTTTCTTTATTTAATTTGTTTGTTTTAAAGACACTTGTTCTTATCTCTAGGCTTTTTTTACTAGACAAATGCTTACATATATTGCGATGCATTTACATGGCTTGAATTGGAGAATTTGTTAGTATTATTCAAATGCTAAATATTCAAAAATCAAAAATCAAATCTTTCATTCTTATTTGTGGGATTGGCTGATCTCTCTAGGTTTTTCTTTTTCTTGAACATTCTACTTTTTCTTCATTTTTGCATTCTCTAGTTTAATAGAATTTATGTTACTTGCAATAAAATAGGTGAACCCCATCAAGTATAGCAGCATTTATTCTAGTTTAAATATCCTCTTGAGGGAACAAGGCCCTTCTGCCCTTTGGAGAGGTTGGGCTGGCAAGTTCATTGGCTATGGTCTTCAAGGCGGCTGTAAATTTGGTCTGTACGAATACTTCAAGAAGCTTTATTCTGATGTATTGGTAGACCATAACAGGAGTCTCATATTCTTCACTAGTAGTGCATCTGCTCAGGTATTTGCTGATGTGGCTCTCTGCCCTTTTGAAGCTATCAAAGTCCGTGTTCAGACACAGCCCAATTTTGCAAAGGGCTTAGGTGATGGATTTCCAAAGTTATATGCAACTGAAGGCCTCTCTGGGTAAAGAATACAGAAATATGATATCCCTTTTCTTTCTTCTGTTTTCTCATGTCTGTTATTTTCTTGGTGTTAAGGGCAATCCTGTTTTTTATTTGATTTCAGCTTTTACAAGGGGCTTGTTCCACTTTGGGGTCGGAATCTTCCATGTAATTGCCCTTTTCCCTATCTTGTACAGCTTTTCTTCTTCTGTTGCTTCATGTTCAAAGACTATTTTAACCTATGAGGTGTTCAGTCCGACTATGAGATGCTATAGTTTGGATGCATTATCAAACAGGAAGATTTAACTATAAGTTTCATACCAATTAGTAAATGGTGTCTTTCTAATGAGTGCATGTTCTCATTAATCTCGATCTAGGTGGTCAACTTGTCTTTTCAGTGGGCATATCTCCCTAATCTTGGCAAATTGTCATCCTGTTGGACAGCTAATAGCCCATATTTTTTGTGAACCTAACATGAAATTTGAGTTAATCTTATTTGGAAATAGTATTAGGAATGGTTGCACTTTAGGTCCCCTCACTAGGACCTCTGGCAATCCCAATTGCATGGGCGATTTGTTCCTGTCTAGTATTGTGATTTCTGATACTGATGCGCTGCATCCTAGTCATGTCTCTAGCCACTAGCTAGAAGTTCAACTGACATTTCTGGTGATTTGTTCCTTGTGAAGAAAATATATATCTAGTTATCCACCTGTCTTGTATTGCGGTATCTGATACAGTCATACAGATGCATTGCATCCTGATCATGTCCATAGCCACTAGCTAGAAGTTTGACTGACATTTCTGGTTTCACAAATCTTGGTCCTGCAATAGCTATCTATATATCTGACCAGCATTATTCATTATTCATTGTTCTCACTTGTTAACATGTTAATATCTTTGTTAATTGTGTTTGACAGTCTCAATGATTATGTTTTCAACATTTGAGCATTCTGTGGACCTTTTATATCGTAAAATCATTCAAAGAAATAAAGAAAACTGCTCAAGAGCTCAACAGCTGGGAGTGACATGTATAGCTGGCTATGCAGCTGGAGCTGTTGGTACCGTTATTTCTAATCCTGCAGACAACATAGTTGCATCTCTTTACAACAAGAAGGCTGATAATGTGTTGCAGGTAATGTAGGTTAATTAGTTTGTCTTTTGTCCACTTAAAACTTCCCAAAACTGACAGCTTTGCTGGGTTAACTTTAATAGTTTTCTCTTTCACATGTGTAGGCTGTGAAGAACATTGGGCTTGTCAATTTGTTTACAAGAAGTCTACCTATTAGAATCACACTGGTGGGACCTGTTGTAACCTTGCAATGGTTATTCTATGACACCATTAAAGTATTAACTGGACTGTAAGTTAATCTCTCAACTTGTTTTCTCAAAATATCTCATTGGGTCTGGTTAACTTCTTCTTGGCAGATTTAACATGCTCAGCTATTACTTTAGATTTCCTCGACGACGTATACATGTTCCGATCTCTGTTATTTTGCTCTAAAATTTAATACAATCTATTTTTTTAACTGTTCTGGGGATCCTGTATTCTAAGGATCATTCTTTTGACTGTTCAAGATTTCATAAATGCTAATGGGTTGGGGCATTTAAAAAATAATAGAAATGTGTGGTATACATTTAATGGCTGGGAACTTATAAATGTATATAGAAGGATTGTGGAATCATAATCTAGTTCTTAGGATTAGTTTTAGAATAAAAAGTGATAATAATTAAATGGATTTGCATATGCGCAATCCATTGGTACTCTATATGGCCATATATTCTGCTAAATCATAAGCACTCATGTCTCTCTCACTACTTCAACCCAATTCCCTTTTGGCCTTTCCTATGTCTTTTCATTCCTAGTACTTGCACCATATCACTCCACACTGGTAACTTTGCTGTCTAATGGATAAAAATCTTTAGTTTATAGCAATTTATATTCAAAAGAAGACCTTTACATTAATTTTTTTACTCAATTGATTTGACATATAGTTTGTACATGAATTCTTGCAGGCCAACAAGTGGAGGTCTTAATCATCATTTTGAAGAAGTAATCTGAACAGCCTAAGCTGTAAACGGAAATTTATATTTTTGCCATGTTAACCTTGATTAGTTATGGAAATCTATTACCAATAAAGAGAATGGCCTGCTAATTACCTGACTTTGGAATGGGAATGGATTGGTGAAGGAAATGTGAATTGGTGATCAATTATTTGAAACTACTGCAGGGTATACTTTTTCTGGTACGTCATATTTTTTAAGGCTGCAGTTCATAGCCGGTATAAAGTGTAAGATTAACCCCCAACTTTTGTCAAAATCTTTCCCTGATTAATATCTGCATCATCCTTGACTAGCTGGACGTTTTCCTGCCGTATATGGTGAATTATATATGTTGAATAAGTCTGTTCAGGAGAGTATGAGTTTGCTCGTATTGATGTTTATCATGTATATTATTATTATTTAATATTTAGCTGCAATATTGCTTGACAAGTAATATGTTAAATTATTGAACTTCTACCAGAGACTGCCAATCTTTGTCATGATCTTGCTCCTATCAGAGTTGTGGTAAACATGCTGTAAATGGAGCCCAATTCATATGATCCGAAACTTGTAACATCCCCCCCCCCCCTCCCTCTTTACCTGGGATGCTTCATGTTTCTTCACCCATCCATGGCTAAGGTGGCAACAAATTTCAAATCACACGATTCAATTGGAGGGACACCTCCCAATTGGCTGTAACACCTTCATTGAATGATCCCAACCATTCAATCATCATATATGCATTTGAACCTTGCAATCAATGGTCTAGAAAGATCCCATGTCAAATAGCTGACAACTGGGCTGGACTTAAGCTAATAATTCTCACATTTTAGTTAAATGGTTGTCTCTTCTGTAACTTATTGAATGCAAAAGAGAAGTTTAATACTGTATGGATATGTATCTGGTTTTCTTTTAAATCTACAACGTGGAATGTGAAAAAAAGTTTAAGCTAAATGAAGAATGGGGTCTGTTGCCGGTTAAGCTTTCTTCTGCTTGGTTTGCAGGGATTGAGACTGTGGAGTTAATGTGCATGAGAGTTAATGTGCATCACTTGAAAACTGTGCAACCTTTAAGTATGTTTTTTCTTATAAAGGATAAATATTTTATGCTGGATTACTGTCATTATAGTATTGGTTACCATAGGCGTGACCCATATGCAAGCTGACTTTAGGGTAGTGTATGTAGATGGGTACCAAGGATGAGAAAAAAAACACGAGAATTTTTTGGATGGGGTTGCCGGTTTTTTTTCTTTTCTTTTCTTTTTTCTCCATTAGAGCTCAAAATAATTTGATTTCTAAGATCATCAAGTTGGCCTATTTGTTGGAATTAAGAGAACTTATGTGAGGCTGATCAATTAAGCAGGCGAAAGGATTGAACCTGTGGAAAGCAATTGTATCTCATCAGCTCTGTTACAGAACAAAGTGCAAGTGTGACTTAATTCACATCCATTATCATTGATGATGCAACATCAATTCTATGTCACATTTGACCCATCTTTCTTTTGGTATTGTCATTCATTTTAATGATTAAAAGTAAATAAATCTTTATATGCAGTTCTCAATATGTATTTACGCACTTAAGCTTAAATAATGCCCTTGGATCAATAAAATTAATAAAAACAAGAAAATAAGTCAAGACACTCTATGATGGTTCCAATGATGGCAGTCAAAATGTGACCTTTCCCTTTCCTGTGGCATTATCGGCACATCCTGATGATTAAGTTTCTCTTAATGTTTATCTCTGATGACCTCAGAGTTATTCTGTAGAGAAAATGCACTCAAGCTTGCCCCTTAGCGATAGTGAATAAGAATAATAAAGATAAAGAAAATAGGCCTAAAATGACATGATGGTTCCAGAGATGGGTGTCGAAATTTAAATCTTAAGAGATGGAGAGAACCTTCAAACTTTTTGCTCACGGTACAATAAGAAACATTTGCACTATTCTTGTCATTTCATTGATACTAAAAATTAAGCACCTTTTTTTTTTTTTCTTCTTCATTTCTTCTCTTTTATTGCAAAAAATTGATAAACAGTATTACAAACATAATTTGTCATAATGTACGAGAGCCTCTTTACCAGCTTATCATCTACTGCTTTTCGGCCTTCATGTGTACTGCTTCTGCTCTCACCTTCAAATTTCCAACATAAAAACTTGGTGACTTTGGACCTTTCCTGTAGTCATTTTTGGCAAAACCTGAATCAATACGGTCACTGGACCTCCTACAGCCTTATATGGCTTCGTATGGTCCCTTTACTGGACAACCACTAACAAACAATGTTATAGTTGCTGTTTTGCCCTGTTTACCTACCCAAAACATGGGTAATAGTGGTACCGTAGCATTGACCTATGCAATAATTTTAACCTAATCTATATGATATAACAACTGTCAATACCCCCTTCCCTTGTTAGCACTGATCTATACAGTAATCTTAACTGCCAATGCCCCCTTGCCCTCGTAGTTGCAACATAGCCTCTCATGGAGGGAGTTCATAGGTCCAATGTAGCAAAAAGAATGTCGCAATGGATGTACAGGCCTATGATCTTCGAACAGACTGGAGTCTGGAGCTAATGTTTCATAAGCCGTTGGATAAGGGAATAATGTTCGCCTTTTTTTCGTGGTATTTAACTTACTATCTGGGTTACTGACATGACTGACCTTCCATATAATGGGGACATCCAATGCTTATCCAAAGAAAAAAAAACAGGGACATGTAATGGTTTGTATGGTTACCGACGATAGAAGATCTGATGGATTATATTGGGCAGTTCTCCCATGTCTTTCCGTAGATTGTTTAGAATAACAGTTTGCATAATCTACAATGCGATGGATCGAATGGACAGTATCCATCTGATATCTTTGTATCAATAAAAACAGGGATTTTTCCCAAAACGGTTCATAGTTATAGCAAAATTGTCAAATAACGAGGTAAAAAAAAACTATTTCCGAAATCGGTTTTTAGTGATTGATAATTACTTTTTTAACCATAAATCCGTTATATGATAAAATAGGCAGTTGAATCCATCATTCTCAGGCCGGCCACTTGATTGGCTGGTCCATCATCTTGAGATGGATCTTTGTTTCCCTCCAGCTTTTTGCAATATTTTCCTTTTACCCACCAAAAAAAGAAAAAAAAAGAATCCCTCGTTCCGAATCTTTCAATTTTAGTATGAGAAAGGATTTCTGCTGGTGAATCATGGTCAGTTTAACCATACCGTGACATATATTTGGAAGGAAACTGAACCAAGAAGAAAAAAGAGAATCGATTATTTCGTGATTCAGATAAATCTTGACGGCACTGGTGCGATCTATGCTTTGGATCCTCACGTTTGGATTTTGTTATTGACGGTCTGGAGGACTTGGTGGGAACTTCGACCATCTGATATTTTCCCTAGTATTACTTTTGTAGACATGAGTTCTGTTTTCAGAGGGACTAGAGGAGAAATAGAAAGTGAATTTCTAGGATTTATACCCGAAAAGCGTTCGGTGCTTGTTCATACAACTCGACCAGTTAACACAAACCCAATGGCTTTTCTTGTCACAGTTCTTTTGTTGTTCTCACACTAGCTGTCCCCAAACTTTCTACTGTGGCTATTTCTGGGTGTCTTTTTATTGGCTACGAGCCTTGTGATGTATGCAATTAACTTGTCAACGACTTCAAGCTCAGGCCCAAGTTCATGCTGCGGTAGTCAATGGTCTTCTCGGTCATACTGAATTAGAGTTGCATATGCCACCATCCATAGCCTTGGCAACAAGAGGGCAATTACAAGTCCTCAGGCTCTAGCTTGCTCTTCTTAACCGAGAATTTGATGACCTAGATTATGAAACTTTGAGAGCAATGAATTCTGATAATGTTTCCACGGCTCCTTTAATGAGCGAGGAAGAGATTAATGCCCTTCTCATTCACAAGTACAGGGGCACTGGACCAAAAAGTGATGGCTCATCAATGCAACACGCATCTTCTTCATCAGCCACAACTGAGAAAAAGCAAGAGTCAGGCAACGTAGATGAAAGCATAAAGGAGGACGAACTGACATGCAATGTATGCTTGAGTCACCAATATTTATGTCAAATATTTAGGAGGGTGATCAAGATGGAATAGGAAAGGGAATGGGTGGCCAAATTCGGTGGGTTAAGGGTATAAAAGGACTAGTAAAAATATTTGAACCGCTAATTACCATTTTTTTTCCAAATTAATCCCTAAAAAAACCATTTTCGGAAATAGTTTGTTTTACCTCGTTATTTGGCAATTTTGCTATAACTTTGAACCGTTTTGGTAAAAATCCCATAAAAAATATTCCATCTGATATCTTTATACTTCGACCTCCTTGCCTTCAAAAAGCTCTTTTTTCATGTTTTGTCACGCTTGTCACAAAGCATGAGCTACTATTACAATGGTCAAAGCTCTATTTTCATGTTTTGTCACACTTGTCACGCAGCATGAGCTACTATCACAATGTACCCACCGATAAATGCATGATTGTGGTAGGGTTTAATAACAAATGAAGAGCTATATATTTAGTTACCCAAAAATATTTTTCTATCTGATCACTTAAAGTTCCATTAGTGATTTTCTGTCAGTTCCATATTGAATCACCGTAGTTATGCTATAAATTATTAAGATATTGGAGAAAACTAAACTTAAATACAATAAGAATTGAAGTCGGAGACAAAAGGTATTTTTCTTCATGCTTCTTCATTTTGATAGCTTCATCCATGTTATCCAGTGTATCAATGTTGTGCGGTGTTGAAATAGATCCTATTAAGACTCTCTCGTCCCTCTATATCACACCTTCGTCATTTACCTTGCCCCTCCCTTCCTCTCTTTAATTCTTGTCATCTTTTGTTTTAGAGACAATCATGTGCTATATTAGATAAGGCATATTATTCCATTAAATTCTTTTTTGTATTTCTTGAATTCAGCATACAATTGATGGATTCTCCATATTTTTAAATTTGAGAAGTGATCAGACTTCTTTGGAACCCAAAACTCCAATAGCTTTGTAAAAAATAAAAAAACCATATAAACCCTAATCGTTCAAAGGAGTCCGATGTAATGGTAAGTGCAGAGTTAACAACATGTCAATATACATGAAAGGAAAGTTTTGGATTTTTTTTTATTTAATATAAATTACTACAAGCAAGATTGATCGGTGATTTTAATGGATCTGATTTTTTTGTTGGGGGAAGAGGAAGTAGGTTTAAACCATTGGGATACAAACAAAAGAATTTTGAATCAACATGATTCTATTCCATGATTTTGAACTTAGGCGTGACCTTAATTTATAACATAGAGGTATTATTACATCTCCAGCTCCATCTCCCGTCCCCACAGTCAACTCAATCATCCTTATTTGGTCAGTTTATTTTGGAGTCATGAAAATTATTAACAATATTTGCATATAAATAAACGACAGTGACAATTTTGATGGCTAGAGCGTGTGTGTTTGTGTATATATATATATATATATATATATATATATATATATATATATATATATACAAAGTTTGATGCCTAGACCTTGGTGAAGCTCAGTTCTGGCTCGTTTAGGAAACGGACTCAACTCAAAGCTCAAGCGTAGCTCAGTGGCTTTTAACAAGGCTCAGGCTCAGTTCATAACAAACTGAGTGTCAAGCCAAACCAAGCTAGCTCAGCTCATTGACAACCCTCTCCCCCGCCCCATCAAAAGGGACTTTCACATAGCCGTATTCCTATAGGGACCATCTATGAATCAGTCAGTGTAGAGATGGAAAGGTGGGAGACTGATCTACATTGATGGGTACCAACAGGTTCAATTGATTGATTAATCTACAAGTACCATGAGCTTTCCATATAAACCAACAAAAGGGAGCAATCTAAGATGGAGCTTTATTTTATTCTGTTTTGTCAAGCTTTCTATACTATACTAATCGGAGAACCCCTCGAGGAAGAGGGACTTGAACACTTCCAGTCAGATTTTTGGGAACTGGACCGGACATTGAACTAGTAAAGTGGACGGTTCATATTCAGCTAGGTTGGATCATCGGTTTTTATGGCCTAACCGTGGCTCACTTCAAACATAGTAAAATGTCATAAAATACCATAAAAATAAGACACTTCATAATGCATTAGAAAGCTTAGTAAAAAAATAATACTTGACATTTATGCATATTAAAGCAAAACAAAATAACGTGTAAAAAATTAAATTAACGGTTGACATATGCTCAATGCCTTGTCATGGGATGAGTAACATAATTTAAATAAGAAACGAAGGACATATGATTATATCATAAAATAAACCTACAACAAGATATAGTTATGGAATAAACATTTTAAAGGAAATAGAATAATACCACATAAACGGGTTGTAACTTCCAACATATTACTTTGGTTAACTAATTATTGTTTTGTGCTATTCTAAGTCTGCCTTTTTTTTTTTTTTTTTGGTGTGTGTGCAAATCAAAGATGACGAGAAGAGTTTGAATTGAAATATAAAACGGAGAGTAAAGCAAGAAGTTGAAATTGTGAGGTAAAAACATGGAAAGTGGAATTGGAATTTGGAAATACATGTTTCTAATTTTTTTCCTCAATTTACTAAGAAAAAAAAATAATCAGTTGGGTTTATTAGAACTGGGTTTGTAAAAACGGCCTGGTTTTGGCTAGTTTTGCTGGATATATACAGTTTTTTTTTTATAGATTACAGTTTCAAGCTTCTTTAGAACTATTTAGGGTGTCAGTTCCAGTCACACCACATGGTCCAGTCTAGTTTTCAAAACTATGCTTTCATTTCTTAAACAAGAACATGAATTATAGTTTCCTCTTGGCTTTGACAAAGGGGAGAATGACTGTCAAAAGTAATATTCTTTCTCATTAAATTAGCTTTAGTTAGAAGAATATTCTTGCAGACTCTATATAAAATGCTTAACTCTAAGAGGAGTTTGGAGAGTCCAAGTCTTCTTCCAAATACTGCTAGGCAGGGAACTAGAAGAGGAAGCAGAGGAAGGAACCATTCCAATCAATAAGTATGCAGATTTCATAGAAAATTTCCCTTTAGACTCATGGTGCTATATTTACCCATCCTTGGTTAAGAATCAAAGAGAGGAATACTAAGAATATTAGAGGAGTCTTGGAGAGAGAAGGAATTTCAAATTAGTTATCATATCCAAAATTTATTAGGATAACTAATTGGATCAGGCACCTATATTGAGCAATGGGAAAGTCACCCAAGGGTCATCCCATATATCAATTGAGAATGCTAAGCCGACTTTCTAATTCTTTTTTCCAGACTTCTATTTTTAAATATACTTTTCCATCCCCAAGAGTTGCTTTCATTAATTTTTGTTTTGACAAATTCTTTCTTAGGAAAGTATAGATTTCAGAAGTTTGGCAAGAAGAAAATCATTGTTAGTGGGGATTTTTCAAGCTTGCTTTGCTAGAAGAGCCAAATTGAACCTGTGAAGATTCCTAAATCCAAGACCACCTTCCCCTTTAGGTTTTATAAGGTTATCTCTTGAGAACCAATTTAATTTTTGTTAGTTTTGTTAGATGTGGTATTGCTATTTCAGTATTCTACATACATGTGCACTCTATTATAAACTAAAAATAAATTACTTAAATAAATTAAATGAGACACTTACTTGATTCGGGTGTTGTAACTTCACTTGATTCGAATGATGTAACTTCATTTGATTCAGGTGATGTAGATCAAGGCTAGTGTTAGAC
>JAOXJP010112357.1:0-14079 GCA_025762735.1 Platanus orientalis
GGTATTTTGGTCCAATTTCAAGTTTTTTACTATAAATGGTTATAAAGACCTCATGTACGATCAGTTGATGGAATATAAAAGAATTATTGAAGTTTGAGCAACTCGTGCATTGCCTCTCTCTCTAACATCCCTAATGGTTCCCTTGGTGAGAAATCTCTTTTCTCTCTCTTCTTTCTTCTTCTCATTTTCTCTCACTCGTGCAGCCCATCCCCACATCTATTAGTTCTTCTAAAATTCCTTCTTCTCCATATTAATTCCCTCATCACTACTTTCATCAATCACTTTATTCCCTTACTCTTTTCTTTCTTTCTTTCTTTCTTTCTTTCATACTTTCTTCAAATTTTCCCAATTCTTGAATCTTCTGCATCATTTTCTTGATTTCTATTCAATTTTCTTAGATTTCTCGTTTTCCTTTTATAACTCAATCCTTCTTGAATTAGTTTCTTTGAATCTTGATTAATTTCTTTAAAGATTTGGTTTCTTCTCCGTTTGTAAAATTTGTGATAAAAGCAAGTTATGAGATTACAACTCAGAAAATAAACCTTAATAAACTAAAACATAATTCCAAGTGGACCCCACATGATTGTTCACGATCATAAAATTTCTTTTTATTTCTCATGGATGCTCTTGCATAAATTTGGTTCTAAGCTGATCCTTGGTGAGATTCACCTCTAACTGCCTGCTTCCTTTCTCTTTGGGATATCGCAGTGAACAAAGAAGCTCGTCTAATACTACATGCATATCAAGGGCAGGAGATGTTGCTATTGCCCAAGATTCAGGAGAAGACTCAACGGTTGGAAGATCAATATGATATCCAATATTCTTTTGCACCTTGAAGGAACTTCCCCTACCACTTCTGGGATGGATGGCAGGTTATGGTTGAACTCAAAAGGAGTGTTTACGGTAAGCTCCTTCTAAATTCACTTTGCATTGAGGCGGACAGCAATCTTCCATTAAAACTTCTATGGAAATTTTAAGTCCCTTCTGGAGTGCCCTTCCATGGTTAGCCATCCAAGACAAGATCCTCATAATAGACCATATAGTAGCAGGTCATGTCATCCCTAACAGATGCCAGATGTGTTGTGGGAAAGTGAAATTAGTGAACCACCTCCTGATCCACTGCAGGGTAGTAAAGAATATATGGGGATTCCTCCTCAAGCCTTTTTGCCTAATCATAGGTGATGCCTCAAAGGTTCTCTAAAGGGTGCACTCCAGGACTTTTGTTCTGTATGGGACTTTCAGCAAGGGGCAACATTATTTGGAAGTTCTTTCCCTTTGTCATTTGTCAGGGGATTTGGAAAGAGCACAACAACAAAATCTTCGAAGATTGAAGCTTAAGAAGGGAAAAGTGAAGGACTGTATCTATGCATACTCAGCTTCTAGAGCCTCCAGCATGAAAGAGTTAGAGAAAGTCTGATTCCAGGACTTTGTTTTCGAATGGGAAAGCACTTTATTTTCTATTTGAGTTTTTTTGGTTTTTTTATAGTTGGGATAAGGCTGTTTGTTGTTGTTGAATTGCTCATGCAGCGCCTTGTAATATTTTTTTCAATGAATTCTTCCTTATTAATCAAAAAAAATAAAATTGGCATCTGGTTTGGCATGTACCCCATTTGTGAAAACTGAACAATTTGCTGATGTTTTGACCAAATGGCTAAATAAGGCTAGAGTGTGAGAAATACTTGACAAATTAGGCATGGTAGATATCTATCCCCAATTTTAGAGGAAGTTTTGTAAGGGGTTTCTTTTGGTCTCTCAAGTATTATTGTACATTTCGTTTTCCTATAGGGCCATGTTAGTCCAAACCCTAGCTACACACAAAGGAGAGTAGTGACATACACTACTCCCCAGTTTCCAATTTCTCTTCTTCTTCTCACATTTCTTCCCTCTTCTATTCAAATAAACCTAATGTACAAAATATATGCAGATTGTATTTAATCCTTGTTTCAACTATGAGGACATTATTCTTCTCATTAAAAACAAATATAAAAAAATATATAAAAAAAAACTATGAAGACATTATTTTGGAGTAATGAATGACATGGCCCCCCAACATTTCATTGTGTGATGTATGTGTCATGTGCCTCACACTTATTTTTATGAATTTAGTGTGCCTCACACGGTTGATCCATGAACCTTTAAGGCTAAGCCTCGAGGCATAGCCTCAAACACCTTTTCAGACAACTTCTTCATTATATCAGCAACCAATCCCATCATACTAAATGAATATAATGGCAGAAAAACTACCAAAAAGCACCAACTGTTTGGGTGGGCAGATTTGGCAAGAAAGCCAAAGATAAAAATTGGTGCACTCAAACTCATAGTCCCTGGCCCTACCATAGATCCTCATGAAAAGATATATAGTCAAAATCAAATGAAGAATATAGCATCCCCCTATAAAAACCAAAGGAAAACATCTCCAAATCCATGCAACACACAACTCCATCTTTTAAAGTGTTCAAATAGAACCCTTGACTAGGTACTGTTGCTAAATTTAATTTGGTTCATACGTACTGTTTTACAAGCTAAACATCTGATCAGATGAGAGTCTGCCCGCAGACCGACTTGTATGAAAGGCTGAAAAACAACAAAAACTGAACTGAGCATAAAAGCAACCATGTTATTTGACAGTCTAAATTTAAGATTATATATAGGCAGATACTGAATACTTACATAAAAAGAACTTTAATCAAGAAAACCAGTCAAATTTTTTTTTTTTTTTTGATAGGTAATTATAGGTGAAGACGGGTTTTGAACCCAGGTCTGTGGTACAACACCCACATACTTTACCAACTTAGCAAAAGCTGGCATAAGCTCTTCAATTTTAATTCATTAAATCTTAAGTAACATGGAAAGAACCAAAGAGTCCATAATTGTTTATAAGTAGGTTAGCAACTTAGCATAATACTCCAAATACTATATAACCAAGCACGCAAATTTGTACAACTATGACAAACGAATGTTATTTTTTTCCAATAGGAAATAAGATTTTTTTTTTTTTTTTTTTGGGAAAACTGCAATTTTATTAGAAGGAACCCCCCCTCCCTTCATGCAGCATACATGAAAAATTATTGAAATTAGAGATTCCAGGTAAAATTACACACAGCAATAAAGATGAATAAACAAGATTCCTACTCCCTAATCTCATGAACTTCAAGCACAGATCAGAAATCAAGTAATAATGTAACTCAAAACCCAAAATAGTGAACCAAATAAATGTAGAAGCCAAATCAGATTTACTGTAAATATTAATGACCTATTACCAGACTATAAAAATCAGAACACCATTCAATGAGGTTAAGGGTAGATAAATAAATTCAAAGAACTGGCGACAATAGGACAGGTATATAGGGTCTTGGGCAGCTATTAAGAATAGGTATTTGTGGTTGATTAGGTTCTGTTTGGAGGTGAACAGAGGGTACAAGAATGTGCCAAAACAGTGTGGAATTTTCAGGCTTTTAATTGATTCCACAGGCCTGATATGGGTTAAGTTAACAGGCTGATAAGGCAGGGTATCAAACTGGACAGCAAGCTGGTTGTATGCTGTAAGTAATCAGTAAGGCCGCGTTTGGATTTGTGGAATTGTAATTGACCCTTGGAATTGAATTCTAAAGATTTAAAGCCATTGAATTCAATTCATTAGAATTGAAAATTCTGTCATTTGGATGCAATTATGCAAATGAACAAAATTGAACCACAAAATTCTTGAAGTAGCGATCTCGTAGCCAATACTTTTGAATTGTCAATAGATGCTGCTCCCTAAACATCACATCTGAATGATATTACCCCTTCTGCCAAAAATTAAATAAAATAATCAGAATACTGTTCGTTGCAGCTACTTTCCCTAAACCTCACTTATCTTTGCTCACCGGCAGATCTAAACCAATCTCCATTCATGGTGGCAGACTATCAGGTTATGAAAACCAATTTCTTTAACCACTCTGTAAATCCACAACTATCAATAAAAACAAAAATAATGCAGAACTCAAGAATTTTAAGCTTAGATTCAGCGATCTTATTTGAGTAGCAGAAAGGCTGTATCTTGTATCCTCAACTTTCTGTTCTAACACAAGGAAGACCATTCATTGTTGGGGAACATCCGTACAGCCCAGAGAAACGCCAGTCGACCAATATAGGGTTTTCTTTCTTGGGGAAAATCAATCAGGTCTAACTGGGGTTTGGAGGAGCTGTTGAATCCAAAAAGAACATAGTCGTTGTGGAAATCACAAATATGTTGAGAAATGCCAATGTTCAAGACCATGAGAGGATTTCAGGGGGAGAGTCGCTCAGCATTGAAATAGTGATGTACCTGCAACAAAAAAATGCTTTGCCGATGATGCCAAATGCCGGAGACGAAGTCTTAGATTGAAGATTACAGTCCGAATGCATTAACATTGGTAGGTGGAGATGTTCATTCAAAAGGATTGTGATGAAGATACCCTCGTGGTAACATATGTGACGATGGTCTAAATGTCAGGAGCGAGCACAAGCATGGAAATGACAAATAACCATCCAACACTAACGAATTGAATTCTGCAACATTATCCCTTATTTTCGGCACTTTATTTCCATCGTTGAATTGCTAATTCCTTTTCTGCACCGCTCAAGTTTTACCCAAACAATGGAAACAGATACGGAGAACTGAAATAGGATTTTGGCCCTTCAATTCTGCATACCCAAACGCAACCTAAAGGGATTACCTGTGAAGGAATCATATGTATAGGTGTTTAATGGACTCAATCACCAGCAAGAACTCTGGGATCGAATTCTGTAACAGAGCATCAATGGCCAATAGCAGCACTCTGTGATGTATAAGGAGTAGCAGTACTGTGATCAGGTATGAAACAGCCAGCACTCAAGTAACCAATACCAAATCTGGGACGTGTTCTTCAGCAGCAGAACAGTATTTGTATCTGGAGCAGCAACCACTCATGTGGTTCTTCTTTCAAACAGTAACACACAAAACATAGATCAATTATATGGATGGTAAAGTAGCAGCAACAGGATGTCCAGTGATGATCTTCACTCTTCAGTCAATAACCCAATAAAGAGATCCTCCAAAACTGCCATAGTGTTAGGTTGTTAATGGGATGTAATTCCCTGGTGTGATGAACCATTTATGGGCTTTAATGGTAGTCGAGTGAGGTATGTATGTAAGGGTTTGTGATTTTAATGAAGGGTTTCAAAAAGGGAAAACAGTGGATAGGTAATATAAGGTTTAGGATCTGTTGTTCAGGGTTTTAAAAAATAAATCAAATAAGAAATCACAGAGACAAGATTGTAACAGGTAGTAGATGATAAGAGTTTAGGGTTTTAATCTCAGAAAACAAGAAGTAGGTTGTTCAATAGTCAGCTGCATGTATGGGATTACGTTGGATTAGAATTTTTTTATGGTGGAAATAAGGTTTGGGGGGTATAATTTAAAGGGGAGATGGTAGTGAAGAATGCGATGGTTTATGCAGGTAATATTTAGAGTTTGTGGAGAATATGGAAAGACATGAAAAAAAAAGGAAATCAATGGGGATTTAGGGTTCAGGTTGTGGAAACAAGCAGTACTAGTCAAGGGAGGAGAAGACGAAGAAGAATAGAACGAAGTGGAAGAAAGTACCTGAGGGAAAACCCTACCTACAATCCTTGGAAACCCTTACCAAGGTATCAAGGCCAGCACCAAAGCTTGAAGAAAACTGTGACTCATTCATGAGAGCAAAAGAACATTCAAATTTTTATTTCCAAAGGTATTGTCGATTATACAAGTTATCCCCCTTTTAATGACCAAAATACTCCCAAATTAGAAATCTAGTCTTTCTAAAACTCTCATTAGAAAGTTCTAAACAAATTAGAAATATAAAGAAGCCAAATTGGGGGATACCCTCCCTGTCGACCAACACTTAAAATTACAACATGGGCTGTCACAAAAGCCCAAAAACAAAAAGGAAAATGGCATTCATATCCTAATCCTCTAATAACTCAGATAATATCAATTAAAACAGTAAAACACCCTAAACAAAAGACAACAAAACTAAACTAAAACTGTAATGTTATGCCAAAGATGTTCCCTCATATGCCTACATGTGTGGATCCCACCAAATCACATGTGGGTCTCACATAACCCCACATAAAAAAAATGATTCTAGAAGTCTCCAAATCAACTCCAGTGTGACATGTGGCCCTCTCCAAGAATCCCACTCGATCCAAAGTGTTAGTGGGACCCTCCTCTTATGATGATATGTCCTAAGGCTGCCACGTGGCATGATATCCTCATCTCCTCCCCCAAAAAAAAAAAAAAAAAGATTATAAAGGCATTTGTTCTGGATAGGCTCCCATATACATCGATTCCCTATGCACCCCACTCTTAGCTAGAACATCCGCATCAGAATTTACAAGAGAAGATTTAATCAAGAGAAAAAGAGAATACCATTTGTGAAGAGCATTCCCTATCCAACCAAACATGGCAGACCTCCTTGCTGATGATGTCTCTATGGCATAACTTTAGTTTATTGTGGTGTAAAGTGGTTGCATAAGTGTACCCTTTTCTGTTTTCTTTCTAGATTTTACTATCTCCCTTGTGTATCTTCAATAAATTTTCATCATTACCAATTAAAGAAATAAAAAGATCGCATTGAATTCAACTCCGAAAAAATTCAAAATACCTTCACTTCCCAAAAAAATCCATCATTACCAATTAAAGACATAAAATGATCACATAGAATTCAACTCCAAAAAAATTCAAAATACCTTCATCTATCAACTCCAGCAGTTGTGCAATTTATACTAACATCCATTCAATACCTCGTGGAGGATGAAAACATGTAACCATTTAATATTTCTTTGCAAGAGAGAGTTGATATGATGCAAAACCTTGTGTATGTTCCATATATAAACCTTGTTGTCGATATCTCACTTGTTGATTCATTGTCCTTTCCTTTACGAAGTGTGAACAAAGACGGTTATGGATTTTGATTAGAGGAATCTCCTTCGAATTCGGAGGTGTTACTGAGGAGCTGGCTTATTGTAATACCCCCAACTCGTCGAGGGTATTTTTGGAAAGAAAAAGAAGAAAACAAAATAAAATAAAATAAAAAACACACGAAGGGTTTTGTCTCAGTCGACCGAAATGAGGGAAAGAGGGGGGGAAAGAGAGAGAGAATAGGAAGAAAAACCCTTGGCTAAGATGGGGGAAAACGAAAGGGAAGAAAAGGAGATTGAAGCTTGTGGAGTTTTTGTGAAGGCTTCCTTGCATAAAACGGTAAATGGTCCTCTATTCTTCGAGTTTATGGATAGGGTTTTCAATTTATAAATATTATTTTTATTATATAAGGTTTAACTTTCTTTTATCTTAGTTAATAGTAAAGACGATGCATTTTATTATATTTCTAAACATACTTTCATGCATATATAAGTACATGTAATGATTTGTTTGCAACCCTGCATTTGATAGGGTTTGTTTGACATGGGATTTGAAAGAAGTCATGGAAATTTATAGTGTTTGCTTAAATTTATGAAATATGACATTGTTTATTTGTGAATGAATAGTGATGGTTTTAGGAGGTAGAAGAGGGTACACTATGCTAGGTATACGAATAGGGGGTTTAGGGATTTCTAAGCTCGAATAGGAAATTTCACGTTAGTTACAACTCCAAAGGCAATGACAAGTTTTTCGGGAGAAACCAAGGAGTCAGCCCAAGAAATAACCTAGGGTGGGAGAATTGGTAACCACACCCAAATGTCGTAGCTAGAGGGGTTTGGTCTTTACGCATATAAAATTTGTTGTATGGTTAGTAGTTGTTGAAATACTAGTCATTTATTCTCCATTGCAAAACATAGATTTATTCATTTATTTATACGGTTTTATCTTAATAATGCACAATTTACTTTTATATTCTCTTGAATGGCTTATATTAGTTGGAATGATTACAAGATGTTTACACACATCATTAATAGAAAGAGACATTAAAATTTGCATTGTATTGTTTGATAGTAGTTGATACATTTATAATGCATAGAATTGCATGACATAAATTTATGTATGCATTTAATAGAGCATAAAATATAAAAAAAGGACACTTCCCTATAAAGAGCATAAAAAAAAAAGGGACGTTGCCTTATAAAGTGCTTAAAAAGAAAAGAAAAGAAGGATGTGGGCTAGAGCCTGGTAAAAAGTCATCTTGTGTTTAATGCTCAAGGTTAGGTCTGGTGATTCAACCACTTGGTGTAAGCGGCCAAGGATTAGGACTGTCTCTCATCTATCTCGTCCTACAGTTTGAGATA
Source organism: Platanus orientalis (assembly GCA_025762735.1). Lineage (NCBI taxonomy): Eukaryota > Viridiplantae > Streptophyta > Magnoliopsida > Proteales > Platanaceae > Platanus > Platanus orientalis. Next base: position 8,266 of record JAOXJP010112357.1, read on the forward strand.
ATCTCCGACCAATATTGATGCACCATATGAGTGCAATTGCATTACATGCATCTAGCATAACACATGACTTTTTCTGTTGATATGATTCATATAATTTATTTAGATGATATAATTTGTTTTCTTTGTTACATGCAGCTTTACTCGTTGTGGCATCGACTCAGGATGTCTAATCAAAGTCGTGAGTTAGAGCGTGGTGAGAAACCACCTGGTGCTCAATGCCCAAGGTTAAGTCTGGTGATTCAGCCACTTGATACAAGCGGCCTAGGGTTAGGATTGTCTTCCGTCTACCTCGTATCAACACCTGTAGTTGCGAAACCAGTACAAGTAATGACCAATACTTTGCACAGTGCATCCATTGCATATTATATTTAGACATCAACATTATAAAGCATTACCAAATTTATTATTTTTATTGGATTAATTGGATATTATTTCTTTATCTTGTTTTTACTATAAACTTGTAGAAGATTGGATTTACTTGTTGGGTTTTCCCCAAGCTCACCCCATCATTTCTTCCCCGTATATTGTGAGCCATTCTCTAGCCCCGTGGAGCGAGATCCTACGACTTGAAAGCTCACATTTACAGCCAGGTTCGCAGGTAGTTTGTGGTATTTTGTAGTCTAATTGCAGATAGACTACAGTTTTACTTTGTATAGTTTTGGATCTTTATATCCCGTATATGGGATAGATGATATTTTGTATTGGCCTACAAGTTTACATATATAAATGAAATCATTTTGGTATAGTTTATGTGCATGGATACCATTTTATAGTTGTTTATTAGGTTGTATGGACTCGAGAATTCTTCCCAGTGGGCCCAATTGTGCAGCTACACTGCTAAATGTTGCATTTTTTTTGCAGGTGTCATGTGATTTGAAGTTTAACACCTCAGGATTCGCTACCCTAGTGAGGCATGGGTTTCGGGCATTACACTTATACTTGGGCTTTCTCTAAAGAAGGGAAGAGCCTTTAGAGGGTGGTGCCGATAATGATAATGTTGTCAATTTGTCTTGAACTAAATAATAAAGTTTTTTAGACATGGAGAACCAGCATATAGAATGTATAGCATTGTTTAAAGTATCACGCAATACAAGGCATATCGCGTCATACATATCAATATTGTGGGGGTGGCGTTCGATACCCCCTCCCCCATTAGTTTTAAATTTGAGGAGTATTGTGGCACGTGCTACACATGCCATGCGATACCCCAAAAAAATAGTGAAGAAAGTGGCTTAAAATAGGGTTGATATGCGATACTATACTGTAATAGTATCGCATATCAACTCGACATATTGACTCCCCCTCTCCCATATTACAAGTATCTCTCTTTTTTCTTTGTGCCAAATCTTTTAGAGGGCTTCACTTAAGTCTATTTAAATCTAAAACTTGTATTTGAGTCAGATTGAAGGATCAAAGCCGAAACCCCAAATTTCGTCAACAACTTCGGTAAAAGTCTTAGTGTTGCTCCAATACTCCTAGATTTTTTATACGTTAAGCATATGTTATAGATCTACACATACATAAAGTTAAAAGTTATTTTTGGAAAATAAAATATTTGCTTTAAACAAAATATTAAAATAAAAAATAATAATAATAATAATATACCAAATGGGCATTGCTTGGTCTATTTTTTATCGAAGCAAATGTTTTGTGACAAAAATGCCTCTATAGTGTATATGGTGAATTATAAACAAACTTGTGTTGTTTTTGGAGGTAAAAGGTCAAAATAGTGTTAATTGAAAAAGCAGGTGGTCAATAAAAGACATCAAATTTAAAAATAAAAACACATCATGTGTCAATCAATGGCATGCCTTTCGAGGTTTGTCTCAAAACAAATAATCACTTTCCATTTTTTATATATGAGATATTACAGCCCGTTATCTACAAAATATGTCAATTTGGTATATTTCTAAAATAAAATTATTTTTTGCATTTATATCTTTATTAAATAAATAAAATTACTGAAAATTCCAAAAACAATGAAAAAATACAGGACGCATATCAGAACACATTGAAACATAATGTGTGTTTCTCTTAATTTTCCTATCTTTTTGTATTTTTTTATTTTTCTATACTTTTATTGAAAAAATAATTAAAAATTATATGATATGGGGTACTCATGAATTGTAGACGATTGTACATATGAGAGATACATTCGTAATTATCAGGCATGGAATAGCGGCACTATGACATGGCCAAAGTTGTATAATTACCTAGATGTTCAGTTCGACTAGTTGCAATAGCGACAACAACTATAAGAATAGCCATGATGATTTTCAACCAACCCAGAACTCTATGTGGTATTGATGAGGATTGAGTGATTGTTGGTTAAAGCTTGGGGCTTGAGAGTTAAGGCTTACTGCTTTGGAGTGGGTTGGGAGTCTTGGGACAGCTATATTTCTATATCTTATTGTATTATAGTTCTCCAATTTAACTCTTATAGTTGTACTTGTATTTTTGTTTATACTTTGCATGGTCATTGACCATATGATATTGTCAATGAATGATATTATTGTTTGGGTTATAGATTTGCCATTGATTACATGGAGTTGTAGTTTTATTGTGTAATGTGTAGTGTTATTTATCAACAATTAAGACTTAAAATTCCAAACGTGTATGACAAGGTGTGTCAGAAGGGTATCGGTTTTCAACCATTGATAACCAAGTGTGTATTGAAGTGTAATGGTTTCTAAGTGTTAATTGATGCTTAAAATTTCTTAAAGTTTCATTCAAAAATTCTAAGGTTTACATAGTGTTTTCATAGTTTTTATAGGCGACAACATATGTCATGTGGGTGACGATTCTCCCAACCATCATAGATGGTTGTTTTATATATGTAATGATTCCTAAGTGTGCATTAGTGTTTATTCTATCAAATCCTGAAGTTTCATAAAAAAAAATAATATTTCCACCGTTTCATTTTTTTTCAACGTTTTCCTGCAATACGCCAATACATATCCCAAGGTTGCGATACCAATACTTTAAACCTTGATGTATAGTAAAGCAAAAGTGATGCAGACATAATCAAGAGGTTATTGTATGTGGCAATCCACAAGAGAATCAAGTTCAAGATGGGGCCAAAAGATGGGTTATTTCAAGTATTTTAAGGGGTGGGATAATCATGTAACAAGGCCTTTTTGTGCCATGGGTTAAATTAGGTTTTTCTACGATAAACGTATTTTTGTAATGTTCTGTCAGGTATGAAGGGGGATAAGGCTCCGTGGCCAGATGGTTTCTTGATATCTTTCTTTCAAAAATGTTGGGATATTATTAAAAGGGATTTGATGGAAGTTTTCGATGAATTTTATTATTCTGAAGAATTCTACGAGCATTTGAATGATATTTTCATCGTGCTAATCTCAAAAAGCCATGATATAAAGAAGCTAAAGGACTTTCGTCCAATTAGTCTTTTAAGCAATGTTTATAAGATCATTTCTAAATTGTTGACTTCCAGGTTAAAGCTAGTTATGAAGGGGATTATTGTCCAACCTCAAAGTGTTTTTGTTAAAGGTAGGCAAATTTTGGATAGTGTTCTAATTACAAATGAGTGCATTGAAGATAGAAGGTTTTCTGGTAGAAATGGTCTGATCTGTAAGTTGGATTTAGAAAAGGCTTATGATCATGTCAATTGGGACTTCCTAGATTATATTTTGGGAAGAATGGGGTTTGGAGCAAAATGGGGAGTTGGATTTTCTATTGCATCAAAACGGTGAATTTTTCGATGTTAGTTAATGGTTTCCCTGCAAGTTTCTTTCGAATCTCAAGGGGTCTAAGACAAGGGGACCCTCTTTCCCCCCTCCTTTTCATTATGGTTTCTGAAGTCTTAAGTAAAATGATTAGAAGGGCTGAAGGAGAGTATATTCCGGGGTTTATGGTAGGGACAGGTGCTTGCAGAATTTCTCATTTTCAATTTGCAGACGACACCATGATCTTTTGTGATGCTGATGAGATCCAAATTGGTCTTTTAAGGTGTATCATTTGTTGTTTTGAGGCTGTGTTGAGGTTAAAAATAAATTTCGCTAAAAGTGAGATGTTCCAAGTCGGGGATGTGCCTAACATTATGAATCTTGCCTAGATTTTGGGTTGTAAAATTGGGTCTTTACCTTCTTCTTACCTTGGGATGCCTTTGGGAGCTAGTTTCAAGTCTAGGGTGGTGTGGGAGCCAGTTGTGGAAAGGATTTCGTTGAGATTGGACTCTTGGAAGGCGGCCCTCTTATCTAAGGGTGGTAGACCTACTCTTTTGAAATCCACTCTCGCTTTCATCCCTAACTACTACCTTTCCCTCTTTACAATCCTTAGGTCAGTGGTCGTTGGAATTAGGACAATGTTCCATAATTTCTTGTGGAATGATTCTGAAGAGCTTCACCGGCATCACCTTATGGATTAGAAGTCTATTTGTAGACCTTTGGGGTGCGGCAGTCTTGGTCTAAGATCTATTAGAAATCACAATTGGGTTATGTTGGCTAAGTGACTTTGGAGATTTGGCATTGAAAATGAGTCTATGGCGCAGGGTGGTAGTGGCTAGATTTGGTGAATCTTCCTCTTGAGAGGCTAAGGAGGTTCGGGTTCGGCACGCTTGTGGTATTTGAAAGTCCATTCAGAAAGTTAAGGATATTTTTTGGAAATTCATTCAGTTCAAGTTGGGATCCAGTAGGAATATCCGTTTTTGGGAGAACAGATGAATTAGGGAAATCCCCCTGAGGGACTCATTTAGGAATCTCTATTCATTGGCTATGGATCCCAAGGATAAGGTTTTGGACTCTTTTGATGAGGAGAGCAATATCTGGCGTCCTCAACTCCGTAAAAATTTGAATGATTAGGAGATGGATGATGTAGGTAGGATCTTGGAGTTGCTTGAAGGTGCAAAGCCCAATCCTTCTGTGGGGGATGAATGAGAATGGATCATTTCAAAAATAATAATTTTACCCATAAATCTCTTTACATGGAATTGGGTGGATTTAGGGTTACTCGTTTGCGAAAAATGGTATTTAGATCCCAGGAATCCCATCGAAAGTGGTGTTTTTCATGTGGAATGTCTTTCTTGATAAGATCCTTACCCTTGATCATTTAAAAAGCAGGGGTTGGAATTTGGCTAATAGATGTGTTCTGTGCTTGAGGGAGGAGGAATCAGTGGATCATCTTTCTGTTCATTATGCTTTGGCACATGAGGTTTGGAGTTTCTTCCTCTCCCATCTTAATGTCTATTGGTCCTTCCCTTTTTAATTTAGTGAGTTAATTTTAGGTTGGTGGATCCAGAATTTGGACGGCTTTAGCAATCATTTGGTCCTATCTTCTGGGGGCAATTTGTTGGGGGATTTGGAAGGAGAGGAACTCTAGGATATTTGATGACAAGTTAAGGAGCTACGAAGAGATTCTTTCTTACATTCATAGCACCTTATTTGATTGGATTTCTATTATGAGTGACTTTGAGGAGAGTGGGTGGGTTTCCATTTGGCGTGAGTTGTAATGTGGGGCTTTGATGGGTGGTCTTTCTTTGTTTGTTGTTTTCTTGGTTCTTCACCTTCTTGGTGAGAGTCCTCTTGTATTCTTGTTTTCCTTTCGTTTTGAATAAAGTTTTACCTAATTACCTCTCAAAAAAAAAATTTAACAAGTCAACAAGTCAAAATGAGGCCCTTTTAAAGTTCTAGATGAAATCTTCTAGAAGACCTTACTTTTTTGGAAGTTTTTGTTTTTAGAAAATCAATATTTTAGTAGTTTTAAGTTTAGGAAAGTCTCAGGTAACAAATAAGCTAGTAGTTTAGAAGTTTCTAATTTAGTTTCTTAATATTTTCTTGAGTTTGTGAATCCATATAT
>JAOXJP010112368.1:0-14079 GCA_025762735.1 Platanus orientalis
ACCTTGTCCTTGGTTTGGTAAATGATTGAGACCCACTCCTTAGCCCCCATGCTATTCGACCGTAAATGTCAAATTTTGAATTCAAGGTAAAAATCGAATTAGATAGTGAGGAATTCCAAACACCGCATAATAATTAAAACACAGAATTCAATCAGCGAAAAGTCCATTTATTATATAGCAAGAATAAGTAGAACCAACAAGGAGTATGGACTAAGGACATCAAATAATACTAGTATCATGCCGATGCCAAACTTATCTCCCTGAGACGTTTCAAAAAGACCAACACTTCATCAGGATCAGGCAGGTTTTCTTTGATTGCAGGGACTTCCTTGAATCTCTTTGCCCATGCATGCCAGCGAGGGAACTTTTGGGCTTCAACAAACTTCAAGCCTGCTGCTTCTTCCAACACTGGTAACCAGTGCGCGAATCCACCAAAGGCTAAATCTGCCAATCCAATTGTGTCCCCACCGACAAATTTCTTGTCTCCAAGACCATGTTCTTCAATGGTTTCCAACATTTCCAATATCTCTTTCATTACTTTCGCTTGTTCTTCTCCTGCAGTGCGTAAGATTCGGAACATAGACGTGCCGCCCTGAAAGAACAATGCATGGTTAATTAGCTTGATTTTCGTTGAACAAGAACAAGAACAAAAACAACAATATGAGATGAGGCCTTTTGCGGAACAATGCCTGACTAGGCTCAAGTTTGTAAGATATATTACCTTATCATCCATATACTTAGCCCAAAATCGAGCTACGGCTCTCTCATGAGGATCATTTGAGAGCAAGGGTTTCTGTGGCCAGTTCTCCTCGATGTATTCAAGGATAACAAGGGATTCAGCGATCGATTTTTCACCATGAACAAGCACTGGGATCTTCTTGTGAATTGGGTTGTATTGTAAGAGCAAGTCACTCTTGTTGAAGAGATCCTCTTCAATGAATTCGTATTCTATGCCCTTCAGTTTCAGAGCCCAAACAACTCTCTAACTATATGGGCTTGCCCAAAATCCAAATAGCTTCACTTCTCCCATGCTAAAACGTATGATGGTTATGGAAGACCCCTCACCCTCCCATATGGCTTTATAGTGATTAATAAAGTGTTCTTTATTGGGCAATAATCTTGTAAGTTGAAAGATTAGATATTGGTTCAAACTTTTTCTAGTCCTCTCCATTCTCTTGTTTTAAATTCTCAACCAAATCAGCCTAGTCAAGATCAAAGTCCACCGAAGGCAGTGGGTTGTTTGAATTTATTTATTCACTTATTATTATTATTATTATCTTAATTTGGGAAAAACTTGGTGGCACCGTGGACTGGTGCCTTCCTAGTTCTTTGAACATAACATGTGTGCTTACGTATATATGTTATTATTATTATTATTTGATTTGATAAACACGTTTCTACATTACATGATACGTAATAAAAGATTTTTTCATATTTATTTACTAAAACACCCTCTATTTTCTAACCCCCCCCCCAAAAAAAAAAAAAAAAGGCTTGTCATGTTGCTACTGGTGTGTTATTCCTTCAGTCTGGGGAAAAGATACTAACATGAATAATCTTGAGAGGAAATCTTCGACAGTTCACAATCACTCTACAGTCTTATCACAGCCACAAATATGCGTATGATTTGACATACTTGAGATTTGAATTTCAAACTTCAGTTAAATAACACCTTTATCAACATTTGGTTTGGACTATAGAGGGATTTCAATCTGTCCATGATTTCCAATCCTTTTGTCCATCCATGTATCCTCCTATTACATGGGTAGCCACTGAAAGATGAGAGCCAGCTATGTCGCTTTTATGTTGAGAAATGAATGATTGTACTCTTAGGATTTGCCCTTCAGTAAGTTAGCCTACATTAACATGTAACAAGTGTCTACAACCCTTATACAAAAATTTAAAACTCCTGTCCAAATTCGATTGGAGATTTAAAATTTTTGTATATGTGTCACATTTCAAGAACTGATTCATGTTAATGAATTTTAGCTTACTGTAGAAGATCCTCTGTTCTGACTACTAACAATTTTACATGTAGAAGTTATAAACCAGTTCACTGAGGCATCTCAATTAGGCCGTGTTTAGCAGCCCCCTGTACTGTAATCATTTCATTTCAAATTCCCAAGGCATTTGTAGCCATAAGGTGATGAATCAAAATGAACTCATTCAGATTTACTACTGATTTGTTAACTAAAATTAGAAATGAAATTATCTTAGCGTTTTCATAAAATGACATGATATATGTTATCATTCATATTTTGGTGATGAGTAAAAATCAATCCATTAACACAAATCAATATAAATCTCAATGTGTTCATTTTCAACCATCACATTAGCCTCAAATGGCTTGGGAATTTTAAATGAAATTATTACATTACAGGTGGCTGCCAAACGTGTCCTTAATTATTTGGTTATTCAAATGGATGAATTTGTTTACACCAGTATGATTCTGACACATCGAGAGGATGAACCTACAATGAGGAATTGCTATTTATTTTCCCTTTTCCTTTGTCCGAAGCTCCAACCTCAGGACAGATATTCTGCGATACATGAGTGGAGTAATTGACTACATTTTCTATCTGTATATAGGGCAGTCATTGAGCCGAACAGCTTGTCTTGTCATGAGCTGAGTCTGAGCTTCTAATTGAACATGTTTATCTAAGTAAGCATGAGCTAAGCTGCATTAAGCATAGCTCTTTAAAAGCTCAACTTGTACTGTTTTTTTATATGTATATATTACACATAAATATAGCTTATCATATTATATTGTTTACCATTAAATATATATATATATATATAGATCTTACTTGTTATAGTATGTGCTGTAAGGCCTGTTTCAACCAGCTATATCTTTATCCGTAAGGGGCAGGTTTGGCTCATGGACTGGTAGGCACCTTATACCTGTACATCTGCCAGCAGAATTTGGAATCTTTACTTCTTTTATCCCAATTCTAGCATTATGTTAGCAGTTTGAATGCTGAATTGACATGGATCCTAAACCATCCAATGAGGGAGATATCTTTTGTTTTTTTTTTTTTCCTTTTGGTATTGGGAGAGTTTACTTTTGATATCAAGCAAATGGTGTTAAAGTGCAAAAGATTTACTCAAGCAGATTTAACTCAGGCAAGCTCAAGATGCAAACTACAGTTGCCACTTATGAAACTTGTTTGCTTGTTGGTGACTTTAAACTGTAGAGTGTAGAAGCACCCAACTTTTTATACATGGCGATTTTAGGTTGTTGCTTGAGCTAAATCTACTTGAGTAGATCTTTTGCTGGTGTTTAATGCTCCACTAGGCACATCTTCAAGAACCAATTTAAGCTTATGTCAGACATCCTAGCCTGCATTGTGAGAGACACATATGGTCTATACATCATGAAAATTAAATGTTGAAGGCACCTCTTCCATCAAGGTATTCCTTGTTAGTTGGGGCATAAATTTTTGGTTTCCTCTTAAGTTATGTATGTAGCAACCTCCCAATAATGGATTTCACATATTCAATGCTGATGGTTCCCTTTGTGGTTATAGTGGTAACCCCATTGTGATGTTTGTTGGGTGACTCTCTACAAACTGCCATCTTGCATCAGTAAGAATAAAGAGATACAAATTCATAAGATGCCTGACAAAGGGTGTATTGGTAAATACACAATGGGTCACAAAATGATTTTATAGTAAACACAAGTTTTGAATAATTTGTCCGGAGATGTCTTCAGGATCAATCGCATTCAATGGAGGTTTTATTTTCCTTCAATAATCCCTGGGTTCCACTACGATCACTGGTGAAATGGTGGTTAAAAAAGCAAATTTCAACCTTCCTTTCGGTTCCACTATGATAGGAATGCCCCTACTTTATACCTAAAATATTTGAAAACTTACTGGTTCTTTGGTCAATGAAAAAATGGGTAGAATACTAACATGCCCAAATTGCTATGCATGCTAGCATTATATATATATATTCACACACACAAGGACTCAGACCGGGTAAAAGTCACCACGAGCACAACCATGCTTAAATTCAGGCCTGAGCTTATCGGACCTAAGTTAGGGTCGAGCCTGTTTGGGTAATTTCTTTCGCTAAGCCAAGCTAGGATCAGGCTAGCCCAACCCTATGTATACCCTTAGACTTGATGGCCACTATCCCTCTATTTAATTTCTACAACTCTCATGTAGTAAATTCGACGACCTAGTTAACTTGTCTCTATTTGGTAGGGTTGCAACTGATCCAAATGTTTATCCATATTTAATTCGTATTTAGGTCACTTAAAGTGAATATGGAATGAACCATGTGTATACACTTTTATTAAATATTTGATTCCGTTAGAAAAATCCATTTATAAATGAATCATATACGGATCTATATTGATCTACTATGGTGAATATCCATCTAGGTTAATATATATATATATATATATACATATAATTTGATATTTATTATCCATATACATACTTAATGGTTATAGATTAATGATTTTTATTATAGTATTATAGGCCCTATTATATAGAATACAACATATAAATAAATGCGTAAACTCTAACAATATGAAGCCTTATTGAAGGAGCATTGGTGCAAGCATGATTTTGTAATTTATTCATGTAGTTGGATAGCTAGCCAGAACCATGGCGCTATAACCCCTTAAAGGGCAGTATGGATGTAATGACCCCAAATTCTAGACCTTATTTAGACATGAATCTAGGTCATTACTAATTGAATCCATATTCTACTTACTACAATATTTTCACAGTTTTACCTTAACCTTGCAACCTTAAATATAATGTACACATCCGAATAACAATAAATCACTAATATCACTTGTGCAGTGAAAATAAATCTCATCCATTATCTATAGCTTATAATAAAACTTATCTCGACATCTCCAATATATTTAACTTACAAGTCTTACAAACTGAATATCAACTTAATACGTCTCAAATACAAAGGTCTAATAAAAAAAGTAGAATTTTAAACAAAGTGGAAACTGAAATGAGAATGGTGAGTTTAGATAGTTATGGAATGGTGTGTTTCGTGGCTCATAAGTAGGTATACAAAACCTACAACAGAACTGGATAAGTAAAGTATAAATCTTTCACTATATAAAATTTTTATCACACTTTCAATTAGAGTACATATAGTTTTCAACATGTATACATGTGTAAGTATACATTCACAAACTATCATATATCACAAGATTTAAGCAACTCATCATCATGGTTCATTATATGAGATTTTATATATGAAAATATATATGATCCTATTAATTTGGAACGTTTTCTTAATATATTTGTATGACAATATACATGATTTTACTAATTCAAAGCATTCTTCTAATATATATTTATAAAAAGGCGTGTATACAACCATATGGTAAGTACTTCCTAATCCATTCATAGTAAAGATACCTAGTGTATGTTCTAATAAGCATTTTCTATCATTTCTCATGCATAATACATACTTTTTAATCATATGAATATGCATATACAAATCATTTCAAGATAGACATGAAACATTCTTAAACAATTAAAAATCATGGCAAAACATTAACATAATGGGACATATGATATTCAACTTTCATATTCAACAAGTCTATCATTACCTTTTTTTGTTTGGTAAAAGTCTATCATTATCTTCATGCTTATCATTTACACTATTGCTTTCATAAACACTTGTCATTTTCTCTTGTCTAAAATAGTTCATTCTCTCTTATTTATCATCAACCTTAACATTTTTATTTATTGGATTCATTTATTATTTATCAATTTATCATATTCCTCTTGTCACTTCTTAACTTTTATTATTTTTCTTTTAGTATTCACTTATCATTTTCTCAAAGTTCTCTTTAAGGTTTATTTATTGTTTTCCAATATTCATTTATCATCTTTCCCTTGATCATTTCACCATTTAATTGTATTCCAATGGGAGAGCCATCATACACTTTTTTATTCTTACATAATTTAGTAGTTCCCATCTTTTCTTAAAGTTTATCTATTTTCAATTCTTTTTTTGATATCACATTTTCTTTTTTATTTCAAAGACTTGTTTTTATCCTTAGTAACTTATGTGTTTTCACTTCATTTCATATCACTTTTTTTTACATAACTTTTAACCTTCTTTTTATATATGTGGCTTAGATGTTTCTATTTCATTGTCTTAATAATCTTCTTTCTTTACATGGTTCATAACTTTACTTCTGAAGCTTATATGCTTTCCTTTCTTTTCTTGACATTTTATTTTCTTTTAAAATTTTTATCCTTCTTAACATGGTTTTACTTCTCTTACATACATTATGAACTTTTGTTATCTTCTTATCATAGTTTCACTTATCTTATATACCCTATAAACTTTTATTTTCTTCTTATCATGGATTCATTTCCGTTATGTATCTTATGAACTTTTTCTTCCTTCTTAACATAGTTTTATATTTTCAATACTGAGGCTTTTAAAATTACTTATACTTATTCATGTTTATTTATACTTTTATGTTTTTTAATACTTACACATGCTTTCACTTTCTTACATTTGACACATTGTATTTTATCCCTAATAGAAGGACATTAGTCATACTTTTATACATTGTATTGTATCCCTAATGGTAGGACCTTGATAATACACTGTATATTGTATTGTATCCCCAATGACAAAATCTTAATAGAATATTGCACATTGTATTTAATCCCCAATGATAGGACCTTGATAGAATATCACTCATTATATTGTATCCTCAATGGCAAGACCTTGATAAAACATTACACATTGTATTGTATCTTCAATGATAAGACCTTGATAGCACATTGCACATTGTATTATATCTCTAATGAGAGGATCTTGATAGAACATTGTACATTGTATTGTATCCCCAAAGGAAGGACCTTGAAGTATATCCCCAAAGGAAGGACCTTAACCATATCTTGATGCATTCTTTACTTATTCCCCATAGTGGGACATTTACGTCTTAACCTTCTTTTATTTTTTCTTGAATTTTTATCCATTTTACTTCCTATTAGTTCATGACTAACTTACTTTATTTTATTACTACATGAAGCATTCTATAATTACATAAGAATATACACTATCACATATTATATTTATTAACATAGTAATAGAAAAGAAATCTATTAATATAGGAATTCACTAGTATCATCAAAAGACACCCAACTTTATACCATACGTTTGCTAGCATGATTAGAAACATATACAACACCAATAAATCATTTTCTAACATATTCAATGAGAAATTATAGGATTTTGTTTCTTATTATGTTTACAAACATCATATAACTTACACACTTAACATGAATGAGAGTTTCAATAATAATTTTATCACAAATGCTTTTCAATTATCCACAATCTTAATTCATAATTCAATTGAATTATTTCATAACAATCTTTAAACAATTTAAATGTTACCATTAGCTATTATCATTTTCATAAGAATCAACATGCATTATAATCCAATATTAAGTTTTTCAATTTTTTCATTCTTTCACTAACATATTAAAAGATAATTAACTATAATTCAAGAATATTAATGTTTTCCTTGGGAAATTAAGCTTTTCATGCATTAACAAGTATCATAGAGACTATAGGTTTATAGAATATTTATTTGCAAGCTTTCAAAACTCATGGAATCCAATATCTTAAGGAAATACATATACATATCATGTAAAACCACTTTTCTTTATAAATTAAATTAGGGATTTCTAAGATCCTAACATAATATGGAAAGATTTTATCACAAGCCACACAATAGGTAAGAATTTCTAAGATCCTAACAAAAATCTTCTCAACCATATAAGAAAAATATTCATATAAACAATAAAAGATATTTAAAAACCTAGATGACAAATAAAATTGTATAAATTTTGTATACCTACTTACCAAAGCTTCAAATCCTTTCTACCAAAGAAGATCTTCAAGTAGAACCTCTTTTCCCCTTGAACAACCTTCATTTCCTAAGATTAAACTATAGATTTATGGTTAAAATCTATAAACAAACAAGAAATTGCAAAGAACCTAGTAAATAAACCAAGATCTAAGTAGTACAAACTCACCTTACTCTTGGAGAAGAAGGGTTTCCCTCTATGTTCTAATGAGTTTAAATAACCTAAAAGAACTATTAGTGGGGTTCTAGCTCATCCAAGACGAGATCCCACATGTGTGGGGGTTCAATGAATGAAAGTCGTGTCACAAAATGAAAAAATTTACAATTTTTACACTTTTAAGAATTTCTTAGATTTTTTAGTGCAAGCCTTCATCTCGATAGGAAATCCTTCGGACCCCGCTTGGTGAGCCCTCCCTCAACTTGTGCAAACCCATATTTTTCCAGTATAGATCCCTTGTGGAAAAATGGCCATAACTTGCTTTAGAAAATTTCGATTCACTCATAATTTGTTATGCTGGAAACTAAACTCTTAGATCTTTCTAATGATGTATTGTTTACACTCTAATTCTTCTGGGACTAGTATAAGTTTTCCTATGAAGTTACCCTAAATACGTCATTGGAATAACTTCCAAATTTCTTAAGTTCATGACTTATCTTTGTTTCATCACTTCTAATTCATTCAATTGGGTTTCAAACACCAAAATTGACTTTTTTAAGATATTTAAAATGACATTTTACTCTTATACATGGTTATTTACATTTTTTTCCCTTCACAAGTATTGTAGGGTATTATAATGGAAACGCCTAAAATGAGGCCAAAAAGGCATGGTTTTGAACTTATTATTTTGATCCTAGTTTGTAAATATGTAGATCTACTTAGCATGCAATCACTTTATTTAGCCTTAAATGTTGGAAATTGTTGAATTAAAATAGTCAAAATCATAATGACACAGATGGCTTAATAAGAGGTAAATGTTGAACTGATTCACAGTGAATCAGTTTGTAGGTCTGTTGTCTTTGGTTCAAGAATGTAGTGAAGTTAGGTTTAGCTTTACAACTACACTTAGAGATAAGCTGTTAGTTTATATTGGATATATTCTTAAAATATAAATTTACCATAGAAAAAATGTTTTCATTAAAAAAAATTATTAAAAAAATTTAAAAAAAAAAGAAAAGAAAAAAATAAAACTTCATGTTCCAAGAGTAATAAAAAATTCTTAGCTAAAAAAAGGAAGAAAAAAAAGGAGTATAGTGGCATTCTCTAATGGATCAAGTTCTCTTATAAATTACACCTTGTGAACAACAAACTAGAAAGTGAACCAAGTAGAACCATTGAATTAGATAACTATAACTCAAAAACAAATAGTGAGGTTGTTTCAGAACATGCTTGGTCTATAGAAAAATCTCTCCAACACCACCTAAGAGTTTTTATTTTTATTTTTTTGTTCTTTTTTATAATGAAGAATGATCCAACTACATGTCAGAAAATGGCAGATTTCAGGTAACAACTCCACTCAATTCACTGAACCTTCCCAAATAAGATTGCACCAGATTGTGTACTTCAGAGTTGGATTGTCTAGATACATGGGTGATGATCACTTTAGGGGTAGAAATCATATACAAAATACTATCAGAAAAACATTTTGACTCACCATGGGTAGTACACAAATCACCATTCATAATGAGAACTTCCTATAAAGCATTTAACTCAATAACTACCGGTGGAGCTTTAAATTTTGATTCCATTTGTAATCCCATCTGAAAAGCTTCTATTTCCACTTAGAAAGGAGTAGGCCAAGATCCTAAACAAAAAGTTAAACTCCTCCAGATACCAGAATGGTCCCTAGCAATAGCCACAATTTCTCTCTGAGACTAATTTAGAGGACAAACACCATCAACATTAATTTTAATCCAACCTGCCTTAGGGGGGTTCTAAAAAAACTTGTGAGGGTTCAAAAACATGATTCCCAATTAAATCATTGGGAGTATGGATGTTCTACAAGTCCTTTAGTAACCTACAAAATGTGAGCATTACTTTCCGTCAGTTAAAACTAGTACCATTAAAGATAATAAAGTTTCTTTGTTTCCATATTAACCAACATAACATAGCTAGTCTTTGTGCAAAATCAAGCGTCCAATTATCATAGAAGGCTAGTGGTGGGTAACCCATATAGTCATCCATAACGCAAATGAATCTACATCGTTTTGATCCAGTTTGAAATTTGGCATAGGTGTTTCCCAAATATCCCATAGTCTCATGCATAAGATAATACAATGTTCAATGGTTTCTTCTTCAGTGTGACAATTAAGACGAGAAGAAGGAATGAATGGGAGTCTCTTGTTTATATTAACTTGAACTAGAATAACTTTATGGTAGACCTTCCACAAGAAGACCTTCACCTTGCTGGGAATGTCCATATGCCAAATTCTTCTCCATAGAACCCAAGGATATGGGATTGTTGGGTCAGTAAACCATAGGCCAATTTCATATTAAAGAAACCTCTCTGATCATAATGTCATATTATGTGGTCAGTACCTGGCTATGAGGCTAACGGGATCTTTAGAACGGTTTCTTTTTCATAATCGAAGATGAGGGAGGTTATGGGCTCTGAATTCCAAGAATTCGTAGATTGGTAGATAAGTTCTAAAACTCAAGATATTAGACAATTATCTGGAATTGGTGAGGATAATTTGAAGTTGGGTTGGGATGGAATCCAAGCATATTTCTAAATATTAATATGGTCTCCTCATTCAATCACCAAATGACATCCTTTTAAAAGAGCCTATCTCCTTTTCAATAGATTTTTCAAACCCCATAACTAGTACTTTTTTACTTTGTGATGCGGAAAATGATAGTACAGAAAATAAATGGATTTTAACAATCTCGCCCAAAGCGAATCTAGTTTAGATATCAATCATCAAACTTGTTTGGTTAGCATCATAAGGTTTGTTTTGTGTATATCTCAAAAGCTCAACCCACCGCCAGATTTTGTTAAATGAATTTTATTCCACCCTACCAAATAAATTGGTCAATTAGACTATGTACTACCCTACTAAAATAGACGTTGTTTAGAATCAACCTTTGAAAAAAGGTCCTTGGAAGCAAGAAACATCGCATAACATAGAAGGCAAGATAGAGATGATTGATTTCATCAAAATCTCCTTTGCCACTTCTGACAAGAGTAAGCCTTTCCATCCTTGAAGCTTCTCTATTACACTCCCATTAATATGATCAAACAAGTGGATTTTATTTTTCCCAATAATAGATAAAAGGGTAAGTTGTTGGGCTAATTGAATCCTCCATTGCTTAGGAGTATTCTTGTAGAAAAAGATCTCAAATATACTCAGATTGGTAACCTATCCTAAGGATTGAGCAAATGAGCCCAAGATGGTTTGTAATCTTTCCACATTCTAATTGTCTACTTGGAAAAAGATGTAACAGTCATCAACAAACAGTAAATGAGTAATAGATGGGCTTCACCTTCTCACTCAAATTACTTAGATCATTTTATTCTATTCAACTAACTCCAACTTAGAAGTAAACCCATCAACACAGATGAGGAATAAAAAATGAGATAAGGGGTCTCATTGCCGCAACCCCTATGTAACACCCAACCACTCCCTTAGAATACTATTGAAAAGGACTTGAAAATATGTTGAAGAGATACATTACCAAGCTCTAGAATTGTCATTGCTGACTAAATCTCATTTTTGTCATTAGACAGATTTGAATCTCATAAAGAACCAAAACTGAAAGTATGAATCACATATATGAAGCTAAAACCAGTAAATGAGTATGCTTGGCTCAAATCTAAGGATACAAAAACCTATGGAATGTAAAACATCTCCATACCAAATGCAACCAAAGATAACACAAGTAGTTTAAATGCTGCAAAAATCATGTAGAAAATCCAAGTAAGATGCTCCATGAAAATATCGAAGTAAATGATGGTAAAATCAACATGTTCATGTTATCAAAACTTCTAATAAATACGAAATTCCAAGTGTAAATACAAAAAATTCTAAGGTTCAAACATGGGAATCAATAGAATTAGTACAAATCTAAATGGATTAATATGAAGCAAGGAGAATCCACCAAAATAAGAAATAAGTTTTATAAAGAATCCATATGCATGCTATAAGACTTGTAAATCATGGAGAATTAATCATAATACCATAAATCAAATAGATAGAAATCATAAATTGAGGAATTCAAAAGAAAACCAAAGGTATACCACATAAAATCTTATTTCCCATCCAAAAAGTATAGGAATTCAACTCCAATACTTTCCTTCATAGAGTAGAGGTCACCAAAACTAGCCAAAACATGGCACCAATATCATGTAAATTGAATCACTTCTAAAAACTCATGGAATAGGAAAATTGAACACTTTAATCAAACAAAAATTAATGAAACTATGATCTAAAATCAATTCCTTAATGATCAAACCTCAAATCTTCATAATATAAAATGAAAATCATATTTCTATGAACCTAAGAGTTGAAGTGTGTGCATATAATGTATATCCACTTACAACATGTTCTCAGTCTCTTAAATCTAAGGGTTCTTCAACCAAAATTCCCTTCTTTTTTGTATTTCTTCCTTCTTCTTATATTAAACAACAAATCCATAGTTAAAACCCATGAATGTATTAGAACATATGATGAAAAACTGAAAGCAAACTAAATATCAAGCTAGATCTAAGGTTTTGGGACTCACCTTATTCTTTAGAGAAGAAACTCTCTTCTCTTTTTCTAATTCTCCTAAATCCCTTTCCCCTTTCTAACTTTCATTATTTCTAAGTTTTATTGTCACAACTCAAATCTGTGGGCCATGAAGTAGACCTGGTTTGGATCTGTGACGTGGGAATGACCCACCCCGAATCAATTTATCGTAGTAGAGAGACCAATGAACTAGGAGTGTGTCATTAACCCTCTTACTTAATTACATCAGTTCCTATATAAATAGGCTAACTTGATAATTTCACAACCATTCAATTCTATTAAACAATCACATCACAGCAGAATAAGAAAAAAAAGCATTCATGATCCAAAGTAAATGTAGTGGAATATAATAACATCTATATCAAATATCCTAAAAAAATCTAATCATAAGGGCCTCAACATGCCCATAAAAGGGTATATGCAAATCCTGATCCATAATGGGCATATCCGAAGTACTGAAATGAAAATACATCCCCATCAAGTAAGCTAAAAGTAAAATAAAGTGTCATATCTTTAGGCCTAAAAGCCCCTCCATCATCTCACCTCACTACATCCCAAATGGCCTTTACATACACTTGTACTCCATGACTCTATCTGCGTGTGTTTCCAATTGGGGTAAGCTTGACGGGCTTAACAAGATGGTATGCAATTTATATAACACTAAAAGGAGGTCAAAGATAATCACAGTAGTAAATAAGAAGAATCAAAATAAACTAAGGAATCAAAGTAGCAATGAGAGTACATCATGTTTACTAAACATGTATCCTTACTATGATTTGAACACATACATGTCACAAGATAACCACAAGAATATTCAAAGTAGATCAAGTTGAATCATGCTTATGCTACATGCTAAGTACTATATGTACATGCTCAATAAAAATATATGTAACACCCCTTGTTGCACTTAAAGGAAAAAATTATAATTTTAGCTTATACGGGTAAATTTGTCATCTCACATATTCTAGACAGATGTTAAGTTAATTTATGAACCCTCTAGACCAAGTTAGAAGTGTAGAACCTAAGTTCGACTTTGAACTGATTGATTTTAAAAAACTATTCCAAGTGTGATTTGGGGTAACATCACAGGACCACCAATACTAATCCCGATTAAATTAGAGTTCAATCCACATATCCCTAGCAATCCCTTAAAATCTAGTTTATAATATAATAAATGGTGATCAATTCTAGGTTTTCTAGAGAAAGTTATGAGCATTTTAGTGAGAATGGATCAAACCTAGAAACTTATGGTGAATTGATCCGATCTCTTAGAGTTTTACAAAAAAAATTCATAACTTGACGGATCGATTCGACATCCGTGGGAATCAATTTGATACCCTTTAGATTAATCAGATTTGACCCAGATTTCATTTTTTAAGTCAAATTGATTTTCCTTCATTTTGATGAGTGTGGGACCCCCCAACTCGACCCAAAACCCTATAAATATGATAAAAAAACCTAATGACCTCATTTATACC
>JAOXJP010112379.1:0-14078 GCA_025762735.1 Platanus orientalis
TGAACATTAAAATTAGTAAAGTTCATTGATCAATCACATATCTAAATATGTTTTCCCATGATCACCATATGAATCTCCCAAATCTAATCTTAAAGGAAATTTAGAATTACCTCAATGAATTTACCAAACACAAGAATCCAATCCAACCCGGTCTCCAAAGTATCCACACCTGCTCTAGAATTCTTTGCTCTTCTTCATGTGATGATTGAATATTACTTCAATTGTTATTTAATCATACTTATATTTTATGTGAATGGATTTGTCAAGACACATATTTCCAACACTTCTAACTTAATTGTTTCTATGTTTTTGCTCTTTTCAATAGTTGTTACTTTAGGTTAAACCTTTTAGGAAAAGACCTAAGTACTTTTTTCACAACCTTTGTCTCACTTAATTCCTCACCCAATCTCCTCATTGAATTTATGAGCTTTGAAAGCTTAGCATGGAATTGAGAGACTTCTTCATCCTCCTCCATCCTTAGTACTTCAAATTGTGAAGTGTACATTTGAAGTTTTGATATCTACACAACACTAGTTCCTTCGTGAGTGACTGAAAGAAGGTTCCAAGATTCTTGGGCTATTTTTAGGTGAGAAATTCTCCTAAACTCATCGGGAGCGAGTCCATTGCTAATGGAATTCAATTCCCTAAAGTTGAACTTGTGTGTTTCTCCCTCAGCCGTGGACCACTCACTACGGGGTTTGTCGAGAACCATATATCCATCGATAACCAACCCCCAAACCCTATGGTCATAGGCATTTACGAAGATCTCCATGTGAGACTTCCAATAGCCATAACCATTTCCATTATAGAATAGAGGTATATTGACCAATATACTAGATTCTTCCTTGGACACCTAAGGATTCTCTAGTTGATTAGGGTTTTTCTTTTTTTTGTTCTTTCTAGGATTCAAGGTTAAGATCTAACTCGGGTTGTTAGACCCTATAACAGCAACCTTGCTCCGATACCAATTGATATTCTAAGTGTGTAATCATAGAGGGGGTGAATAGGATATAATTAAATTTTTAATTCTTTTATCCCTATTTTATTTTAATTAAGTTGATTAGTATTGTTCAATTTTGATTCAACTTAATTAATGTGTTTGGTGCTCAAATGCTAATGATTGCAAGTATGAAAATGTAAGTGACAATCACCAAAAAATCACACACCACAACACAAGAATCTATAGTCGTTTGGCCACACCTAGGCCTACGTCCACTTTTAATTACTTAATTTATTAATCAATCACAATGATTACAAAGGCCTGAGCAAATTAATTTAACATGCTTGGTGTCTCTGGAAAGCACGGCATTAATGGTCTCTGAGCCAAGGACTTACAATTCGTCACACATTGTCTCCAACCGTTGACTCAAATGAAGGATCTAAATACCAAGTGGTTCTCAATAATTGAATATGGTATGCTTAGTTCAATAAAAGGGATCAATGTCCCAATGTATGGTGTGGCTCCTAATAGCCAAATGTACAATGTAGTCACCAAGGGAAACTTAGACCCGATGTAGAGAGTGGCTCTTAATAACCAAATATACCAATAGGATAGTCTCTACTTCGGCAAAAGGGAGTATGTAAGTGCCTCAAGAGAAAGAAAGTAAACAAGTAGCCACACAACCGGATAAGCCTCTACATAGGCAAATATAAGTGAAGCTCAAATGGGGCAATATTTCATGGAGATCTCCAAAGATTCACAAGTAGTACTGGTCTAAATATACAATATAACTACAAAACAAACTACTATGTAAAAAAACTCTAAGTGTGAAGCAAAAGTTTTACCTCAACTTTAAGTTTAGGAGTTTGAATGCTAGGAAGTGAAGAAGCACCGTCCTCGATCATCCTTCTCTCTTCTCTTGTAAAGGAGAACTCCTTTGTGGCCTTAAGAGAGAGAACCGACTCTTTTTTTCTTCTTTGGAAGCTTGGAAGCTTAAGTGAAAGTGTCGAGAGAGTAAAGCTGGTAGATCTCTTCTTCTTTCCCAAAAATTTCTTTTGCAAATGCCCTTAACCCTTAGGTTTAGAAGAGAAAACTTACTCTTTTATAGTGGTTGTGGCTCACCATAACTATAGGATAAGAATCATCCAAAACTGGCAATGAATTTGGAACATACATTCAAATTTTGAATTGTTCCGCCTAGTTTAGAGCGCTCCACTTATATTGGAGGGCTCCATGGGAGCAGTTTCTCTTCAAAGAAATATTGGAGTGCTCCACTTTAGGTTTGCAATGCTCAACCAGGTTTGGAGTGCTCCAAACTGGATAGAAGATCTGTCAATTTGGTTTGGAACGCTCCACCACCTTTGGAGTGCTCTAATGTTTCCTGGAGCAGTCCACTTTCCCTGGTTTTGTGTAGAAAGGCTCTAAGGCCATTTCTAACAAAGGGAAGGTGAACATGGGGGCCATGAGGTTCTCTAATTGTCACTTACCCTCACTTACCTTTATGGATGCAGAAGGATGCGAATGATGTGAACATGATGTTTTAGTCCTCCCCTGATCCTGGCTTGCTTCCTTGGAGTCTTCTTGGTCTTCAAGAGTTATCTTTACATATTGTAGACACAAGAAACCCCTAAACTCTGGCTTGAACATGTCATAGCCTAGTCTATCAATCCAGGTATTTTTATACTCATGGAATTTATAACATATGCATTTACAGTATTTTTACAAATGGTATACTTATGTAGCGATTACATTACTTTATAAAAGAATGGGTTTGGTTTATCACTTTTTTGACCTACGGATTTGTTTGGCACCTTCATCCTAGGGAATTTTATAGGATTACCCTGATCCAGGGGAATAATATGGGACTACTCTAGTCTAGGGGAATAATATGGGATTTATGGATGCCCTACTCGCAAGGCAATATACGAGCACTTATGATGCCCCACTCATAGAGTGATATGCGAGAGTACTTGCGATGCCCCACTCGTAGGGTGTTATGCAAGCATTTGAAGATGTGTATGCCCCACTTGTATGGCGGTATGCGAGCATTCGGAGATGTGTACACCCCACTCGTAGGGCTATATGCGAGTATCCAGAGATGTGTATACCTCACTCATAAGGCTATTTGTGAGCATTTGGAGATGTGTATGCCCCACTTGTAAGGCTGTATGCGAGCATTCGGAGGCTTGTGTGTTCCACCCTTAAGGGAGGCAGTTTATTTGTCAAAGACCTTATATGGTTTATAGGACATTATGTCAGAGACCCTATGTGGGCTATGTAATTTATTTTGTTGGAGACCTTATATGGTTTATATATGATATGCTTTGTCGGAGACCTTTTATGGTTAATATATATATGATATGCTTTGTCAGGGACTTTATATGACTTATATATTCACTTTTTTGGAGACCTTTCATGGTTTATTTACACTTAGATACGTTATGTGATGAGACACTATTGTGACTTACATGCAGCACATATACTATTAGGCATGTGCATATAGTACTTAGCATGTGGCATATAGTATGTAGCATATACATAATTCAGCTTGATCTACTTTGGATATTATTGTGATTGACTTGTGACATCGCATACTCGAATCATAGTAAGGATACATGTTTAATAAACTTAATGCACTCTTATTCCTATTTTGATTCCTTGGTCTATCTTGATCCTTCCTACTTGTTACTGTGATTATCTTTGGCCTCATTTAGTATTGTATAAATTGTCTAACCTCCCGCTAAACCCGTCAACTTAGCCTAATTAGCATAACTCGTAGATGGAGACACGAAGGACAGAGACCACTAAGAGTCGTCGAGGAGACAATGAGGTGAAAGATCGGATAAGCGCCTAAGCCCAAGGACTTCCCCTTTGGTTTACTCTTCTTTTAGACATTGGACTTGAGACATTTATTCATTTTACTTTGGGCTTGTATTATTGGCCGTTTAAGGCCTTATGATGGATGTAGACGTTGAACCCCTTTATTTGTATATGATGGATATGGATTACTTTTCCGTTGCACTTGGATTATGTCACTGATATTATTATTTCACTGCAACATGATTATTTTATATGGATTTAAGTAGACACAAAAAGATAAGAAAATAAATTCATATGGAAAATGATATGTGATTAGGTGAGAGGGTTAGTGACACTTCGAGTTCATTGGTCTCTCCGTTATGAGAAACATATTTAGGGCGGGTCATTCTCATGTCACAAATCTGAAGCCGGCCCACAGATTTGGGTCATGACAGTGAGGCATACACATCTCAAAATGCTCACATACTACCCTACGAGTGGGGCATCAATATCTTCGAGTGCTCGCATATTGCCTTACGAGTGGGGCATCACATGTCTCTGAATGCTCGTATACAACCCTATGAGTGGGGCATACACATCTATAAATATGCGAATGCATCCCTACGAGTAGGGCATGCACATCTATGAATGCTTGCATACATCCCTACGAATAAAGCATACACATCTTTGAATGCTCGCATACTTCCCTACGAGTGGGGCAATCATGTCTTTGAGTGCTCACTTACCGCCCTATGAGTGGGGATGACTTAAAATTATCACTCAAATATGATCGAAGGTTCACATCACATAACGACATATGGTATACTCACTTCATCCCAACATATGAGTCTAATAAGCGATTCATTTAACCTATCAATGTGTAATCTATTTAGTTCATTATATATGAGTGAGAAACTCCTCCCAAGTCATATCTATAAGTTATAATATTTCCCAATCTAATCATTATTATGCCATAAGGCCTAACCCACAAAGGGGTCTCCATGAACATAAAACATATAACCCTTGTAGAGTCTCCAGTAAAACAAGAACATATAACCCATGTCAGGGTCTCTGGCAAAACAAATCATATAACCAATGTAAAGGTCTTTGACAAAACAAATCATATAAATTGGGCCACTAGGATCATCTTCACCTATTGATGTGACTTGATGATTAGGTATCGAGGGCCATAGAGGCCAACCCACTTAGGGTCTTTGGGTCCAAAAGGGGCATTTCTCCACATAAGGGTATCATATCAAATCCTCATGTCCAAACCCGAATGTCAAAACCATCTTTATGTAAAGTAAAGTAACTACTACATAAGTGTGTCATTTGAAATATCCATATGTCATATCTCATAAAAAGTCAAAAAACCAAAGAAGTAAATCACATGTAAAGGGTCAAATACCTAAATGCAAATAAAGATGTTTGATCCAATTATAAGGGCAAAGAGAATGCTCGTGAAGGTAAAAACCTTTTTTCATGCCAAATATTGCCAATGATAAAACTAAATAGTTCAAGTGTTTTCAAAACTTATGTAGAAGTCCAAGAAAATGCTACATGAAAACTCTAAAGTAAATC
Organism: Platanus orientalis; assembly: GCA_025762735.1. Taxonomy (NCBI): domain Eukaryota; kingdom Viridiplantae; phylum Streptophyta; class Magnoliopsida; order Proteales; family Platanaceae; genus Platanus; species Platanus orientalis. The sequence goes on from JAOXJP010112379.1 coordinate 5,321, forward strand.
ATCCTAGAAGTAACATGATCATGCCACCAAAAGTAACCAATGTATGCAAAGCCTATTTTAGTACACAAAATTCTTAGATTCTAACATGGGATTCAATAGAAATAACAAAAATCAACATGGATTAATATGAAGTAAAGGAAATCCACCAAAGTGAGTATTAAGTTTATGCAAAGAGTCCAAAGGCATCCAAAAGACATGTAAATCATCGAGAATTAATCATGTGACCATTCAACAAATAGGTAAAGTATAAGAAATTAGGGATTTCAAAGGAAAATCAAAGGATAAACAGAGATACACCACATAGAACCTTCTAAACCATCCAAATTACATGAATCCAACTCAATTTTTTGTTCAAATAAAGTAAAGATCACCAACTCATGGAAATAAGACACTATCATCATATAACTAACTCCATATTCCAAGAACACATAAAAATAAGGTAATAGAATCCTTTTAAACATGCTCACATCAAAGGAACTAAAATCCACATAAGGAAATTAATATTCTCATGGAGATTGAATGTAAATCCACCAAAGAAAATCTTAATCTCAACAAATCTAAGATCCTAGGAAAATGAAAATATGCATAAAATGTATATCCATTCACCAAGTCAATTCCATAGAGATCAAAGCAACGAATCCTTAAACATAGAATATGAAATTACACTTCTATGAACCTAAGAATGGAAGAGTGTAAGCATAAAATGTGTATCCACTCACCGAATCAATTTCATAGAGATTGAAACCACAAATCCTCGCAAACATAGAATAAAATTAAATTTTAGGAACCTAAGAATCGAAAAGTGAGCATAAAGTATATATGTACTCACCAACTAGCTCAAACATTAGCTTCCAAGATGCTCTTCGCCCACAACTTGCTTCCCTTTTAATGTTCTTCTTTCTTCTATGATTAAACCATAGTTTCCTTATCAAAATCTATAAATAACTGATAAGAAAATGAAGGTAAATCCTAATCTATACTAGATCTAAGTTTTTAGGGACTTACCAAGCTCTTAGAGAAAAAGATTCCCCTCCATTTTCCAAAGTTTTCCCAAAGTCCCTTCCCCTCTCTAATATTCATTTCCTTATGTCATACAAACCCTAAAAAAGGTAAATATAAGGTTTAGAGTCATCCCTTAAGGGTCCCAAAAGAAACGAGCTAATCCTATGCAAGCATAAATACCGAGGTGGATTCTACACATTTTTTAGCCTTTGTGCTAAGAAACATTCGAACACCATTTTCTCAAGGGAAGCTCGAGCCCTCAAAATTCTTAGATTTTTGTTAGCCTAGACACTTTATACTTAAATAGTCATAACTTTCTCTAGAAAACTCTGATTCACCCACCGTTTGTCATGTTGAAAAGTAGACTCCTAGATCTTTGTAATGATGTATGGTTTGTACTCAAACTCTTTAGGGATTGGTACAGGTTTGCCTATAAAGTTACCACAAATACTCTATTAGGGAAACTTTAGGACTTGAAAAGTTCATGACTTATTTTTGTTTTTCTCACTTCTAATTCATTTTATCGGTCCCCAAACACCACAGTAAACTTTCTAAAAATGTAAAATAACATTTTTACCCCTTACATATGGTTAACTACATTTTTCCATTTATGAGCATTGTGGGGTGTTACATACCTTATCTTCATTCTCATCATTTATTTCACAATAGATTCATTTGCAAAACTTACCGCATAGCCTATATCACAAATTTAGCTGATATTGAACAATTTGTGTTTTAGGCCTTGTACATAAAGAACATCATTAAGTTTTGGAAGCCCATGTGTTTCAATTGTTCCTTAGCCAACTATCTTGGTCAAGTTCCATCACCTAATGTGACACTTCATTCTTATCCCTCTTCAAATTGACTGAACAATGATCTATCTCGAATCATGTGCCTGGGGCATCCATTATCAAGATACCATTTTGATGTGCTTTCAACTCGAAGAACTGTGTGAATGACTAGACACTTAGGTTTTCCTTTTAAACCCACTTCTTCTTAACCTAAACTTGTTTGGGTTTGGAGCCTTTTAATTGTTCCAAGTTCTTCTTATGTTCAAGATTTATTGTTTTAGTCTTTTTGAAGTATTCCTTTTTCTTTAGTATTCTTTCATATTCATTTTTCTTAGAGGCTTGAAATTGTTGATATTTCCAGTCATTTTGCCTCTTTTACATTCAAATTTCATATGTCCCATCAAGCCACAATAGTTAAAAGTGATTTGAGGACCTTTTGAAGTTAAGGCATGATGTTGAAATTGTCCTAGATTAGTCCATTCCTTTTGGTTAAAGGTCTTGTTTTTAAAAGGTGAATTTGTTTGCCTAGAAGTTAAAGCTTCTAATATGGCTTTACCTTTCTCAACATAGTTTGGACTTTTCCTTACATATGCCGTTTTGGGTTTAAGGAATGTGTATTAGAGATAGCCTTGGCTTTCTCTTTTCCTTTTTCAAAGGCAATCTTTGCACTTTTCCCATATGTAGTAGAGTTAGACACTGAATCCTTTGATTCATACCCTAGTCCTCTCTTATCTCCACTCGTTTTTTCAATGGTGAGCATTCTTTCAAACTTCTCATTACCTTGGGTAAGAAGATTTAAAGACTTCCTTTTGTGATCTTTTAAGGTTTTTACTTGATTTTCGAGTTCTAGAGATCTTCTAGTCAGTCTAGCACTGGCTTCAATTAGTTTCCTTTTCTTTTCTTTTATTTCTTCCTTTTCTTTGTTCAGTACTAGCTTTAGTTCATTAAGTTTCATATCTAAAGCATTTGTTTTATGCTTAAGTTCTACATTTTATTTTAGGTTGTTGGTGTTTGCTTTAGCAATTTCACTCTCCTTCTCTATGTTGTTAAGGGAAGTTTGTCTCAATTGAAGAAGAGAGGTTTCCAAGGAATTTGTTTTTTCTATCAAATCCTTTCCTTTTTAAGCTTTGTGTTGGCCTTTGCCAACTCAAGGATTTGCAAATAAATCTTTTCAAAAGCTTCTAAAAAGGTCTTCCTCTTCTCCATCTTCAACATCTATCTCATCTTCACTTAGGGAGCCCATAGGTAATCCCCCAGTGAATGCAACAAATGCTATAATGATTTGTGAAGACTCATCTTCACTACTTTGACAATCTTCTTGTTTGCACAATCAGCTGCGAAGTGGCCATGACCTTTGCATTCATAGCAAAGGGATTCATCATGGGGGTTTTCCTTCTTCTAAAGTTTTCATTCGTTCTTTTATGATGTATCTTCTTTTTAAATTCTGCAAAATAACTTTTTTAAATTGCTTAGCCACATGCATGAATTCATCATCGAAATCCTCATCAGTGCTAGATTGCTTTTCTGCCTTAAGAGCAACACCCTTCTTTTTACTAATAGGTTTGAGTTCAAAGATTTGTATTGAACCTATTAGTTCTTCCACTTTTATTGTGTCAATATCTTTACTTTCTTCTATGGTTGTGACTTTAGAGTGAAACATTTCAAACAAGGATCTAAGTATTCTTCTAACGATTTTAGTATCAAACACAATTTCTCCAAGGGCCCTCATAGAGTTTACTATATCTTGGAGCTTTGTGTCGAAGTTGTTGAAATGTTCATCTTCCTCCATCCTAAGTGCCTCAAAGTTTGATGTGAGCATTTAAAGCTTAGATAACTTCACTGTGTTCATACATTTATGAGTAACCTCTAAAAGTTTACATGCTTCATGGGCTGTCTCTAGGTTACTTATTCTTCTAAATTCATCACTACTAATGGCACACACAATCACATTTAGTGCTTTATAATTTGCACTATATGCATTTATGTCAGTTATATCACAATCATTTTCCTCCTTTGTTGGTTTGGTCCAACCATGTACTACAGCATTCCAAATGGCCAGGTCCATAGCCTTGAGGAAAATGCTCATACAAGTGTAGTTCACTCCATCGAAGAACGGACCACCTAGTGGTTGAATAGCCTTTGTCCTTGGATGCTGTAAAAATGTTCTAAGATCAAGCGCAAGAAAGCCCCTTTTAGAGCAACCTGCTCTAATACCAATTGAAATTCTAAGTCAAGGTGATCATAGAGGGGGTGAATAAGATCTTCTCAAATTTTTTGATTTCTTTTGTTTAATTATTTATTTATTTATTTCTTTTAGTTACTTATCTTAAAGTTCCCAAACAAAGCAATTCCAAACTATAGTAAAGTCTTCCTTAGAAGCTCTTGTCTAATGTATTAATATAATCCCCCACTAATGCTCAAGTCCAATGACAAAGGTTCAATTATAGTAAGTCAATTCAAATTGCTTATCTCAAAATATAATACTATGCTTAATTAATGACTCAAGTTGAAGTCCACAAGAGTGCATAATTTAGTCCAACTACATAGCCTAATTAAATGGTGCTTGGTCAATTGCCCAATAACGTAATTTAGATTGAGTCACTTTCAATATTTAGTAGGCAATGTGAACTCAATGATTGAAGCACAGAGTCAAAACAAATTGTCAGCACTTTCCTAACTGATTAATTTGAGTGAGTGATCAAGGACACAGACAATCACATAACCATTCAAACCACAAGGCACAAGTTATTATAGTGATTCGGCACTCCGGGTCTATGTCCACTTTTACTAGCTCACTACTGAGCTATTTGATTATTATTAAATAGTTCTATAAACTATTACAGTGGAAAATCAACCAAAACTTGTTTGTAGTATTCAGTTGAACACTTTGACTCATTCTGATATCTCCGATAGAAGAGTTGAAATAGCACCCAGCGTCTCCATCGAGTGCCCTCATCCGATGTCTCCTATGGACAACCAATTCCTGTTTCCAGTGTCTATGGTGGAAGCTCCAATAGCATAAATTAAAGTATAAAATGTGTGGTGCTCAGCCTCTCAGTGGGCAAATCTAACCATGGTGACTACAGTTAAGAAAGCTCTTTGAAATTGATTGCTCAATGGACTTGTAGGCTCTCAAAGATTTTTTGAATGATTCAAAGAGCTTCAAACTCGACTTTGTATTAAATTATACCAGTGTGGGGATCCCCAAGCCATGCTCACTTAAGAACCCGAATTAGAATTTTATTACAATGCTCAAGAACTCACAATAATTGCTCTTTTCAACAAGATTTCACACAATAATGGCCCAATTGATTAAGGATCATAAGTTATGATTAATGGGGATCAAACCCTCTTAAATAGCTTGAAAAACCAAGCTTTTCTCACCTTCTAACAGCTCTTTACAATGGTCATAAAAGTAGCCAAGATCTTTCTAATTCTGGCAAGGTTTGAGCGTTCAAAAAATTTTCAACTGATCAAACTTCGATCAGTCCAGAGTTTTTCGACCGCTCAAAAGTCTCAGTCAGAAAGCATGCATTCCGGATTTGCAATTTCAACCACTTGAAAATTTTCTCGAGCGCTCAAAAGACTTGGACCGCTCGAAAAAATATTCACCAAGTCGAAAATCCCATTTTTTTCAATTTTAAACTTTATAACTTATTTTAAATGGGCTTTCACTTTGGTGCTTGCTTAGGATCCTCAATTGATCATTTAACATGCCTAAGGTCATACTTTGGTCTTGAGTTTGACCTATGAGCACCCACCAACCATATTTTTACCTGAGTTACTTATATAGTTCAATGGTTGATGTTGCAATTGAGTGCTTAAGGACCTTCTCATTGGTTCCCTTGACTTGATGTACTCGTGCTTCATGTCTTGGTGTTGCTTGGACATTACTCTATGCACATTTTCCACACTCAGGCTTACAGTACATATAGTAGAATTTACAAATACACTCAAGTGAGCCTACAAAACACCACCTTGACTTTGGAATGGAATTGACAATACATACAATCCTAACATAACTCATTTAGATTTGTATTGATTTGTTAATTGATGGATTTTCATTCATCAACAAAATATTAATGATAACATAAATCATTTCATTTTATTTAAAGCCTAGGATGACTTCATTTCTAATTTTAGTTGATAAATCAATATAAATCTGAAAAATGAAATGATTTCATTCCAGGTGACTGCCAAACTTGCCCTAATTTAACTTACAATAATGATAATAAACAGTAAATCACCATTCCTGCCAGTGCAGTCCCCACAACTTGATAGGAATGGCCAAGCATTATCAGAAACATCAAGGCTCTGATTGTCAAAAACCTGAGGGGAGGAAGAGTATAATTTAGTGTAAAATATAAATAGAACTCTATAGTTACATTGTCAATTGACTGCATCCAATATTTTATAAGAGGAATACATATAAGATGAGTGCCTTCTGTTCTTGTAGATGATTAATCATAATGGAGGATGGACTATTAAAATCCATAGAGATGAACAACCAAGACTGTTGCATCAGCTTTATCTCCGAAGAATAATGAAACTGATTAGTTTCAAGGATTTCCTTAACATTCAAACTCAACAAAGCCTTATCCCAGTAACATGGGGTAAAGAACACAATCTTGTTCCACTAAAGACATTGTCAGAAATCATTCCTCATTTCTCAATGAGTTCTTAGCATCCAAAAGTTAGTTTCCTCTGTGATCCATGACGTGGCTTAGGAATTCTTCCTCCCCTACTCATACAACACATTACTGTAAGCTAAGGCTTAGAATACTTGGACTTCTTACTTGACGATGGTTTTTCAGGACTAGCAATATACGTTTCAGCCTTAATATTGTCAATAGCTCTCTGCTTCCCAAATTCCTTCGCCTTTTGCTGCATAAGACAAACTTGAAATTAAGTACGCATAACATCATAAACTCCACAATTTGGTTGGATTTATAGAGTTTTTTAACATATTATCACCAGGGTTCTGACTAGAATATGCAAGCGATATGCACTAATGCTATAACATAACCTGTAATACAAAACCAAGTGACCCTTGACTAAGGATCACGTCTCAATTACCTTCAAGGACATTGCAATGGCAGCTACATCATTCTTATCATCCCCAGATTTACTAGAGTCCGGCTTGGTGTGTTCCTACAACAGCCAGGTTTAAAGATAAGTAAAATCAGACACAACACAGACCTAATTGATCTACAAAGAAAACAAGTGAAACTGTGCAAGGCAAAAGATTCTACACAAACCTTGGGAGGAACAAAGGCAGCCTCTCTTTTTCGTTTGTTTTCAGCTAACTTTTCTGCTTGCTTTTCCTGCTTCTCTTGCCACTTCTTTGCGGACTTCTTTCCATCACTTAAAAAGTACTCACCACTTTCTAGTTGGAGGTCAACCTGAAAATAATTCAGTAAATTTCATTTTAAGATGGGCAATATTAAGTCATTCCCAAGTAACAGCAACATTGGGAGCCACAGAAAGAGCTCTTCCAATAATCCCAAACATTTATACCAAGACAAGGCAAAAAGAAATCACATCATATAACTAAAAGCAAAGTGAAAGAAAGTAGTTTTGAATTGCTAGGTTGAGAACTGTATCTCTTGTTGGAGACTCAAGGAACTGACAAAGAAAGATCAAAGTTTATGTTACCTTGCTGGGTGGTTGAGGAGGCGGGAAAGGTGTGTATGGTTTCTTCTCTTTACTCTTAACTTTCTTTTGCTTAACATTTTTCCTGGGAAACAGAACTCAAAATATGATAAAAATGAGAACCTGAAAGCATCATAGATGCTGTAAATAATTGGTACACAGAGAAGTGAAAATGCCTTACTTTTTAAACTTGGGAAGGTACCTATCCCAGCTCTCATTTGCAAGTTCTGGATTTTTTTCAAGCTCCCGCTTGATCATGAGGTTCTATAGTTCAGAGATAAGAAAGGAAACCATCATAAGTCATTGGAGACAACAATTTGGATGACAGAAAAAAAATGCTAGCCTGGTCACCTTGATATGGTATATTGGATGCATTCTATTCTGAATGCAATCCTCCACAATCCTCCGAACTTGTTTTAGACCCTTGAATGAACCCATAGCAGCAACTGTGTTTCCCTGACAGTTTAGAAGCAACATTAGACATCATTTTAATCCCTAACTGTACACTTAGTAGTAGAATAATTGGCTAATAAAGTCAACAAAGGAAAAATAAAAGAAAATGTAACAACAGAATATGAAACTCAGAGAGAAGAAATATAAGGCCACGGTGATATACCTGAACTAGAACATAGCATCCAGTCAGAATCTCAATAGCCTGCATAACACAAGCAAGTTGGGCAAAGAATGTCAAAAGAAATATAATAAAGAAATATGCAGGAGGAAATTAGCTAATATAGTGAATATACATCCTGAATGTTTAAATCAATATGTTAAATCGCTGTACATACTTTCAGTGTGGAAGAATTGGGGCCCAGAAGATGCTGCCTTCGTTTAACAAAACGTTCCTGCAAAAGACAACAATGATCAGATGAACATCATCATCACATCCAAGTATCCAACAAGAGCACCAAATTAATTACTAAACATTTCACTATGAAAGAAAAGGTAGCTATATCCACTCAATATTAAACATAACAAAGCAAGAAGTTGTAAATTTACACATTTTGCTAAGTGCGAATATTTGACAAAGTATATGACACAACTATGGGAGACAATAGCTTATCATGGTTAACAAAACTTTTTAACAAGATCATTAGAACCAAAAAAATGCTAGATGAGTGGAGGAAAAGTATTATGGTCCCTATATATAAAAATAAGGGGGATATTCAAAATTGCACCAATTATCGTGGGATCAAGTTTATGAACTATACAATGAAACCATGGAAGAGAGTGATAGAACATCAACTAAGACATGAAACTAGAGTGTCTGAAAATCAATTTGGATTTATGCCTGGGAGATCAACAACTGAAGC